>JXCR01091642.1:205545-230160 GCA_002079205.1 Phalaenopsis hybrid cultivar | reverse complement strand
GGGATTCTTCTTGAATTCTCTTATAATGATCTTACCTACTAAGTGTTGGAGGTTAAGATCAATATGTGGAATTTCAAGTTGAGTAAAAAAAAAGAAGAGTTTTGAATTTCTAATGGTGGGGTACCTCTTCTAGTTTTCTAAGACTAGTCAATAGGAAAGTCCTAAGGCTAGACCTAGGCTGTTAAAGAAGTTTTCTAGACCTCAACCAAAAGTGAGGTCAACATCGACCTAACCATTTTCAAAGGTTGATCAGACCTTCATGTCAAATTGAATTAGGTTGATCAGTCTATAGAGCCAAGGAGACCAATTTCACTAAAGTGGATGCTTGACATAACCATAGTGGTCAATCAACCAAATTGATCATTTGAATGAGCCTTGGAGTTTTATCAAAACAAAACGATCATACTATTAAGGTGACATGTGTGATGTGTTATGTAAAACACAAGAAAACAAAAGCACATGCAACAAGATAGCTAACAAATTTGATTCATTCTAACGTCCTCACGTAGGCTCCTATGCTTTAATTTTATGGAGAGGTGTACCAATTCCTTATTGCATGAGGCAACAAAACACCCATCTTTGTATGCCTAGCAAAAAGTGGAGGGTTTCTTGTAAGTAGAACTTTCTTTGACTGAGAGCAAAAATTCCTAAAGAACGTCTTCATCCACTTAGTAAGTTGGCTTCAAATCCCAATCGAGATGATGTTGCCGAGACAAACAAAAAGATTAGTATAGCCACGTCTTGGAATTTTTTTTCTAAAGCTAGGGTTGGGAAGACCACTCCAAAATTCATAAGAATTGAGATAAGTTCCCTTAACCTAAGGAGCTTTTCCTCTAGCACCAAACATAGGTCCTTAGATCTTCAAATGAAATTACATGAAAGCTTTAAGATTTTTACCTTCATGGCACTTGCAAACGCATTATCTTTTCTTACTCCTTGTTCATTTGTCGTACCTTGTTTGGATGAAACTCTCCTCCTCCAAAAGAAATTTGAAGCCTTTACCCTCTTCCAAGCACAATCATGATCTCCTTTTCCATAAGGAGATGAATCCCTTCCTTGAAGAAGTTCTCCTAAATATTTCTTTTTGCTCTCCTCTAATGTTTGATAGAAGAAGAAAAAGAAAATTAGGATGAAGAATGGAAGAAGAAACCTCTTTAGCTCTCCACCACATTAAGAATATTTCTCCTTAGTTCCCTCTAAAAGATTGGTGAACAAAGAGAGAAAATTTGGAGGAAAAAATGAAGAAGAAGAAGAAGAGAAGAAGATGAAGACCTTTCTTACTCTAGAACTCATGACTAGCTTTTCTTTTCTCTAAGAACTGTTCTCCTCAACTATTTTGCCGCCTCCATAGCAAATAAGACCCCTTTACCAATTCCAATGGCTGGTTGGATGCAAGTGGAATGGAGGGAAAAACCTTTCAAAGAGTCCAAGTTCTCTAACCCAAGCCTCACTAAAAATCAACCCTTCATGAAGCATTTAGTTGGCCCATAATTTTAATTTATAACTATGTGCTTTTCATAACACCTTTTCCCCCTTTCAAACGCTCAAATTTGGCTCTTAGTGGGTCAAAATAGTTAAGTAAACCCGAAGAAATTAGAATGTGGCTGGGTCTAGCTGCCTAGGTGCCAAAAATGAGAACTTGGACAACATCCTTTTAATCCAAGGGTGTCTAGGTGTCAGTACTGGGCATCTGAGCACCTAGGTTTTGGACTTAGAAACAAGAACCAAGCACTGGCCTAGCCTAGCAACCCCAATTTGCTTGGAAAAGTTTGTGGAATGGTGCTTTTTTTATCCGTAAGTAATGGAAGACTAAAAATTATTTAAAAATGAGCCCATAACTTTAAAAATAAACATTCATATGGATCTTTTATTAGAGAAATCAATGTTAACCGGTGCCTTAGACCGTGTCACACTTGCGATGCCCTAAACCCTAGTTTTCCCAAACACACACCCAAGAGTATTTTATGAGTTTCTAACTTTTTAGAGAATATGAAGGGATAAACTTAAGCTTCTCCATATTCGGTTGGATAGCAGGGATGCACCTCATCAGATTAAAATTACCACTCGTGGCCAGATATGACTTGAAGAGTCTGGAACTCAATTTTATGTTTGGATATCCGTAGGATACTTTTCACTGATATAAAAGTTACAAAAAGTAAAATACGAACCCGTAACTTGAGAATAAGCATTCCAAAGGTTTTAATTTAGAGATATGAATGTCAATCGATGTCCCACACCCCTGGGCGGATGGGTTGGTCTGAAAGCAAGTTTACTTGAAATATGCATGGGAGATTTTTATGATTTTCCTTAGCTACAGAAGGCTTCGATAGGGTGAAAATGGCCTCTAAAAATCACAATGATCGATAGATGTGTCTTGTATGGACAATATAATTTAGTTAACATGCTCAAACATTCCTTTTATAAAAAAACATCTATTTTAAAATGTTCATATAATATAATATTACTTAGGATCACTGAATCATTTTGTTATGCTTAAAAATGTTAGCCTAATTATATTTCACTAGCTTTATGAAGTGCTTTAATATGATTTTATGTATTACATGATATACTTTTTAAAAGCGAATTATTTATTATCAATTCTCAAAGTCTTTATTTTGTTCATCAAAATCTCACAAATTATTGAAGAAACGCACAAGAATTTGGATTACATGTTGGTTAATTATTAGCTAGTAGTTTTTTATCATTTTATGTAAAGGTTGGGTTTTTTCATTTTTTGTTTAAAATGTTTTGCATCTATTTTTAGAGTAAATATAAGATATAATTTTTTTTTGAGTTAGAGAATAAATAATATTTATTTGAAATATTTTCTTTTTCATAAGTAAGTGAGATAAAATTTTTAAACAAAGAGCTTAATGTGTTCATCATGCCATTTTAATTCCTTTGAGGCTTTCACTTATATATATTTTTAGCTTTAAGATGATGCAACATACCAACTATGATTCCCTATCCTTTGAACTAAGAGAAATTGTCCTCAATAGTCTCTTAGTTGGTCTTCAATGTCTCCAACTTATTAGCTAACACATAATAGCTTATATGCATACATACCTTCAGAAAAATTAAACTTATTTCTTGTATTGTTTAAATAGTACTATTTTTATAAGCCTAATCATTTATCACCTACACAAATGTCTAAGAGAAAGAATAGAAGTTGAAATATAATGCTATCATTTCATTAAGAACTTTAATTAGAGTTTCTGTTGTGAGTTTAGCTATCCTTCTTATGGCAAGAGCAAGACTAATAAGAAGATTATATTTAGATAAGGGAGAAAAAATAAGCCATATACACCATCCCATCATGTTGCTTGGGGTGGGAGTTATAGAACCAAAATGCTTTAATTACATCAAATATTTTGCTTATTTTAACTTTTTCAAATAACATACGTGCTTCTTATGTATTTATTTTGAATTGATTGAGAAAACGCAAATATATATAATTAATATAAAAGTTTAAGTGTAAGATATTTAGATATATAAGTTATTTTCAGGTCGTTTAATTGAGTACATTAGTGATGTACTGTATGTCCTTTGCAGTGATTTGAGATATTTATGTGTTTGATATGAAAATTTACAAATACTATGTAAATTTTTAATGAATTTGAAGTTTACACCGTAATTCATTCTGATTGAATTTAGAATTTAGCCAATTTAGCTGAATCTGAATTGCATTACTCATGTAAAATATATAGCCGAGTCGTCGCAGCCTGCCACAAGCTCGCACCTGTCACCCGCCGCTACCTTAGTTACCCTCCTATACAACTCGCGGCCATCTCTCGCCGCCCCTGTCATCACCCGCTGTCGTCGCCTATTGATCCCAAAAATTATAGTTGTATAAAATTAATGAAGATGACTCTGCTTTGCAGCGATACCAAAAACTTGGTGTCGGCGCTATTTTTGGTTGGAGGAGTTGCCCGTAAGAAGCTATCAGTTACCGGAATCAAAATCTCGTCGCTCGCTTCGGAAGGACGTTTTAATTTACATATATTTATTTATTTATAGAAAAATATGAAATCAAACTGATCCCATATTTTTAATAATTTAAATGAAAGAGCGCTGTACCTCAAATCTTATATCCATCCTTAAGGACAAACATAAGACTTCACGATGAGGCTCGATCAAATAAACTAAGGATTATATGACATTTGTTTGGTCTGCGAAACCTTTATATTTGCCGATGAGTTCCCCTATTTAATATAAAGGATTAAATAAGATTTATATTAAGCTGGGTTCGGACATGCTTCCTATAAGGGCAAGCCCCTATATTTAATTATATTTTAAATGAAAAAAGTCACCAAAGAAGACTCTTGATAAAAATCAGGAAATATTATCTTCAAGGAATTTCAAAGGGTAGGACTCTTCAATAAAATCGGACGTAGAGGTGTGAAAAGGGATTGGTTTAAATTTGGAACATTTTATTATAGAATCCAAAGGAAGAAGAACTAGGGGATGTCATGGATCCAAAACATTTTATTGTAGAATCCAAAGGAGGAAGAACTAGGGGATGTCATGGATCCAGAGGAGAACTCACATTTTATTGTAGAATCTAAAGGAGGAAGAACTAGGGGATGTCATGGATCCAGAGGAGAACTCCGGCGACTTCCCAAACTATCCTAATGTTTGGCTCCAGTTTTGATGAGAAAAATTTAAGTGTTTCATCCTGCCAATTTTATTATTTAGGGCTTACATTCCTGTGAAACGATCACATAAATAATCTGGAAGATGTGAGTATTTAGGTCTTAACAAATGACAACCTCAAAATCCTAAGATGAGTTAGGGCTTATATTGTATAACATGCCTATACAAAGGCCTAAAGATAAGGTGAAGATATGCAACGATTTACGTTGCATAAGCAAGCAACGTTGAAGTCCTATGGCTTTTGTTGTTTATATCTAAGGAAAGAAGATTGGTTTAGTTGAGGAAGATAGGTTTTGCTGTTGAAGATGGTTGTGCTGCCCACCATGCAAACTCGAAGCTCCCTACTGTGACGAGTTTGAGTTTTCTAGTGTGTCTTGCTGCCCACCAAGCTAGCTCCAAGCTCCTGCTGCGACGAGTTTGAGTTATCTAGTGTGCCATGTTATAACGAAATCAGGTGGCCCTATGGTTGAAGTTCTTTAAATTTTATAGAGGGCATATTAAAGTTGATTAGAGCAACAGTGGCCCTATGGTTGAAGTTCTTTAAATTTTATGAGGGCATATTAAAGTTGATTAGAGCGACATCTGTTAGGATCCTACGGTTCCCTCAATCTGGTACCACTATTTTCTATTGGATTCACTTAGTCTAAATGAACTTACTTAACTCAAATTAATGAGTTCCATAATTTCATTTAGACCGTAGGAAGCCTCGTTAGCAACCATAGGTTACCTCCTCTGAGGGAATCCCGATCATTTGATAGAGACATCTTAATTTAGTTGTAATTGAAGTTTTGTGTGATGTTTGTAATATATTTTGAATGTTGTGGCGATGAATTTTATCTTGGTTGATTTTAGTTTTAGTTTTGGTTTTGTGGCTATCCTGATAGTTTTTGTTTTTTATGCAAATTTGTATAAGCACAAAAGTATAGCATAAAAGTACAAGAAAGACAAATATGAAAATTGTAAAAGCGTACCAGGCGAGTCTTTTCATTCCACCACTTGAAACTTAAAATGCATGTCAGGGCAATTTATATAGAGGCAAAAAGTAAGGTTTTGGTAATTTTCCTAACCCTATGTCATACCTCGATCGGTCCTTAAGAGTTTAATTAAGGATGATTTTGTCAAACAAAATATATTCAGTTTAGTAGATCTTCAAGATATCCAACAGATCTAGAGAAAGAGCCAGGTCCGTGCTACTCTCTCGCTGCCTAGTAGAAAATCCCGAGTTCTTTCAAACTTATTATGTTGCTTTATAAGTCATCCTGTAAATACCCTTAATGCTCAGTGAGCACTCATGTCTCAATTATCCCTAAGAATAGGGTAATTATCACTTGTGATTCAATTGATGAATTATGTGGGTGAAGACCCTTAAAGAAGCAAGTTAGTGTTGAATTAAGCCCAAATGTTAATTAAGGCCAAATTTCCAAAATTACACATTTACTCCTAAGGCTCTAACACTTCATAATTTGTCAAATTCAATTCAAATGACTTTGAAATTTTTATTTTATCTCATTCGTGGGTCAGTTAAGACATTAGAGGAGAAAATGTGATTTTTCAAAATTTAATTTATTTTATATAATTATTTTTATGCAAAAATAGGATTTTTCAAAGAAAATAACTTGACCAAGGTAAATCTTAATTCTTTGAAATTTTTATTGGAGGTAGGCTTTGACTAGAGAAGCCTTTGCACCAAATTTCATGATTTTCTTAATTTTATTTAAATTTTAAGAATTATTTTAATTTTTGGGGCATTTAATAAATATAAAATATTTTAAACGGAGAATATTAAGTTTTGTATTTTTGAAAAGTCTCCCTATTGTTAGAGAACTCAAATAAGAAGATTTTATATTTTTCTAAATTTTATTTGATTTATATAAATTATTTTAGTGAAAACTCATTTTTAGCCTTTAAAAATTATTTTTAAACTTTGAAATTCAGTTTCTCTATTTAGAAAATCATGAAAAATATTTTGATTGTTTCTAATTGATTAGGAAGAAATTTTAAATATTTTCATGAGTCTTATTATTTTTGTTATTTTTATGAATTCTTAATTATTTTAAATATTTAAAAATAGACTAAAAATGAAGTTTTTATTTTAATTATCATTTGACTTTTATAAAATTTTCCTGATCATAGAGAACTCCAAAAACAAGTTTTCATAATTTTTTGGAGTTATATTTTGATTTTAAAAAAAAATCATTTAAGTGCCACAAATGATATTTAAGTTGAAAAATCAATTTAGACCATCAACTGTATTCAAAATGCTTTGAAATTTTTATGAAGAGTTCTCTAGATCTTAGAAAATAGTGGAGATAAAAAATCAAGTCATTTTGATGTTTATATTTTCTAAAATTAATTATCTTAGTGATTTAGTGTTTGTAAAAATTAGGTGCATTTTAAATAACTTGACTAATGAAAATTTTTTCTAAAGGTTCATCATAAACCTTCCAAAATTTTCTTGAAATTTTCTAATCAAAATGCTAATTTCCATGATCAATTTAAGAAAATAATGTGCATAAACTTCAAAAATATAGATCTCTGTCTAGAGACTTTTTATGACTTTAGAAAAATCAGAGAATGTTAACCTTGACAGAGGATATAACATGTTAAAATTTCATGCCATGGTGAAGTGCCAATATGCGTGGAGAATCAAAACATTCAAATCAGTATTTAATTAATTAAAAATAAAATATTCATCAAATAGACTTCAAATTATTTCTACATTGTTCTCCTCTATTCATTGAGCAAGAGGGTATTTTTATTTTATTTTTGTGATTTTTCTACACCAAGATATGAATTTTTGAAGTTACGGGTATTTAAATAAATAAGAAAAATCCCTATTTATCTATTTAAACAGCGCGGCGCCATGTAGATCGTAGGTAGCTCTGAACTCCACGCGGCGCACTCCCATTTGACGTTGCCAACCACCTCAGCACTGACTAAGTCCGCGGTTTATGTTCTGAAGCGCTGTCCGAGTTGATCTCCTCCGTCCATTCGATACACCTGCGATCGACATGCATGATCGGACGGCTCCCTATCATCGTCCCCGATAGAGTGATCCTGTGACCGTCCACACCAAAACCTTAAGAACTCAGCCTAGACTCAAGCAAATCACTTCGGGTTTGATCCTATCGACAGGTCTAAGTGAGACGAACATATCCATATGGTAATCATGCAATTAAATTAAGCATAGTCAAATGAAGAGTCAAAATAGGCTCAGAAGAAGGAGAAGTTTTACACCTGTGCTTTGAGAAGTGAAGCTTCAATCAGAGGGTCTTGGCATGTTTGTTGGGGTCCAAGGAGGTTAGGGATTAAACCTCTTACTGTGGTGTAAGGCCTAGGTATGAATTCGACTAAGCTCGATTTCAGGTTTTGGTCTAGAGCTATGGTGGAGGCTATTTTAGAGGGTAATTTTATGGGGCTTTGTCCTCTCTTGCTGTTGTGAAGGTGTGGGCACAAGAAATTAAAGTTTGGTGGAGTTTTCAGAGATGTCCTATTTCTGCCCTAATTTTCAAGCTCAAAATTAAGGTTACACATGGGGAATCAAGGCAATGGAGTGATTGCAATGGGCTGTGGAGGTCTCAAGGAAGCTCTGTGAGTGATTTGGGAAGCTCTATCTGAGAAAATTTTAGCACACCTCCTATGGCCGTGGAGGTGAGTTTTTATAAAAATGATCATGGGGTGGCTCTCAAGGCACAAGTTTGGATGCATTGTGGTGCTTAGGTGGAGGGCAAAGGAGCTCTATAGTTTGATTTAGATGAGCTGGCCTCTAGGTTTGATTTGGGTGAAGCTCCATGGGGGTGGCTCTCAGTTTGGCCATTATCTGGCCACGAGGCCGATCGGCCAGCCAGGGGTGGTAGTTAGGAGCTCAGGAAACCCAGGGGAATATCATGGATTGAGGTTTAATTTTGTCAAAAATACCCTATGATTAAGCAAAAATGGAATGAAATCCCTTAAATTAGAGGACCTTTGGTCCATGGCTTAGTTTAGGTGGTTAGATGGGTTTTTGCTCGGTCTTAGGGTCTAACCAATGGGTGAGGTGGATTTAATTTGGTGACTTTGGGGCAGTTAGGCCATCTTTAATGCAAGGGTTCAATATGGGTTCAAGTGATCAAAGTTTGGGTTTGGCATAGGTTATCCATGTCAAATGACTTAAATGATTGATCAACATTGTGTAGATGATTGTTATGAAGATTTTTGGTGAAGGTTTGAAGTGATTTTGAGTTCAATTGGTAGGTCAATTTAAGGGATTTATGAGATTTGGCCAATTCGGCATGTTGGGCTAGACATGCGTCTAGGTTGGGATAGCCTTGGGCTAAGTCCAAATTGAATGGTCCAGGTGATCAAGGGGAGTGTTGTGAAGATTTTTCATGAAGGGATGGAGTGGAAATTTTAGGGCCCTCAATTTGGTGAAATTTTGAGACATCGTCCCCTTGGGGCAAATTTGGGGCAAATTTGGGGCTTTTGGACTTAGATTGAAATAAAATGAAATTGAGGTTCTGCCAAGGCCAATTGAAGGTCAAATTTGATGTGTAGGAATGTTATGAATATTTTTCAACACAAATTGTGGCCAATTGAGTGGGCTATGGGTTCAATTTGGTAGAACCAAGTCATGAGGCAAAATTTGGGTTTTTGATCTAAATCAAAATTAGGTTCAGTACATGGATTAATTGGGCTTAGATTTGGTCTTCATTGGTCATATGAAGAGTGAATTTAAGTTTAAAATTGAAATTGAGGAAATTGAGACCAATTTGATAAACATTTGAGGTGATTTGGAGAAAATATGGGCCTTTAAAGGGCAATTTGGGGGGTTTTGATCAAGGATAATTAAATTGGCCAAATTACGTCATGTGATAGTTGAGGAAAATGAAATTTGAAATATTTGGGAGGTTTTGGGAATTTTTTGGGATATTATAAAATTTTTGGAATTTTGGGCCAAAGAGGGGTATTTTGGTAATTTGGTCAATTTGGGGATTTTGAGGATTTTGGATAATTTGGGTGTTTTCAAGGTGTTTGAAATGATTTTTGAATAATTTTGGGTATTTTTGCTAGATTTGGAGATTTTGGCCAAATTTGGGGTCGCAAGGGTATCTGGGTAATTTGGGGGAATTTCGGGGCAATAGGGTCGGTTGGGTATCTTGATAGAGTTGGATTGCCAACCACCATAAATAAGTCATGGATCAATGGAAACCCCATTTTGAGTCCTCTATGTAGTGGTCTTAGCTAAACCCTAGCCTAGGGCTAATGGGTTTAGGGAACCACTTATAGGATTCTCTCAAAAGTATCAAGGGGCCAAAGTCTAGAAGTTCTGAGTGATTGTGAGTAAAAGTGATTGCAAGTAACTGCCTTAGCCCTAGACCAACACACAGGGTCAACCCTAAGGTCCAACAGTCCTAAGGGTGACTCATCTTGAGTTTCCCCCATAGTGAACCCACCTACTAAGTGCTAGAGGTTAGGACCAATATGTGAAACTTCAAGTTGAGTAGAGAAGAGTTTGAAATTTCTAATGATGAGGGTTCCTTGTCAAGTTTTCTAAGAATAGTCAATAAGAAAGTCCTATTGCTAGACCTTAGGCTACAAAAGAGGAAAAATTGAACCTCAACCAAAAGTGAGGTCAACACTTGGTTCGTTATTTATTAATAAGAAAATGAAGCAATTTATGTTAAGATTCTACACAAGTATACATATCATTATCAAGTAATACAGAACTTGTTGTTTAAGCTCCAAATATCGGTCCCACTGGGAAGGTTTAAATTTGAGATGGTAATTTAAATTAGGAATCTAAAAATAATAATGAAAGTCTACTATACTAATTTCAAAAGTGTAAGGTGCTATCAGAACTAAATTATTAACTACTAGCAAGACTGTAAAGTAAAGTTAAGCTATAACTACCAAACTATGTTTCTGTGATGAAGTTATCAAATATGAGAAAGCATCTTTCCCACTACAATTAGTTTTTGGTTAAAGAGAGAAATGGTTTGAGTTTGTATTGTGCCAAATATGAACAATTTTAATTCTTTACCCTTAGTCAAATGTTATAGAGAATCGTTGGCTAATATTAGGTTTAGTCTCTAAATCTGTGGTTAGGCTGGGAGGATACTGGCTCTAACTCTAGAGCTCCCACTTCACTTCCCCTAAAGGCTAATTCTTGCTTTAGTTCTTAAACACTAAAGCCAAATTGGGGATTTTAGTCTGTCACCCAAAAATCTCCAATTCTTTGCCCAATAATATATATTTCCCTATTTTATTGCACCCAATTCCATGAACAAAACACTCTTTCATAGAATTAAATGTGATTCTCACATTATTGTAGAACTCATACTCAATTTCCCAGATCATATGTTTCACAACAGATTTTAACATTTCAATTGGCCAGATCAAAAAGTAAATTAAGAACAGAGTCGAAAAATCATCACAATTTATTTGAAATTTTATAATTGGTACATCCAAATTATCTCATCATTTCACCATATCTCAGACTAAGGAGAAAGACAAAGAAAACTACTCATACCTCATGAGAAAGATAAAAAAAATACAAATTTCTTAAATAAAAGAAATTTTATACAACAAAAATAAACAAACACCACGTAACTATAACTCTTTCCCAAAGCAAATCCCTTGTAGCCTCTATTGAATTAATTACCTCTTCACAAGACTCTTTATTTTCTCTTTGAAGACGTATGGAAGAAGAAATTTCTCATTTCTCTCCCTCTCTTAACAACTGTTAGGAGAAAATCACACTTAGACTCACCAGACTAAATAATAAAACACTCAAGTAAACTCAATTACCCTTTAACCCCGTCTAACTACCACTTTTTCTGAGCAATTTTTGCTCTAAATAAAGCATAATGTCGGTTTTCTAAATGATGCCTCCAATAACTCTTCAAAAAGCATCCAAATTCATCAAATCTTTTAGAATTTTGCCCAGCACCCACCTTGGCATTGTCGGCGCCCACGATGGCGTTGTCGGCCCCTGTGGTCCGAATTTAATTTTGTGCTCTCTATCAAAATGGCACTATCGGCGCCCAGTCTGGCATCGACGAAGCCCAAGATATTTTATACTCTTGCTTCATCCTACGTCGTCAGTGCTGAGTATTTTCTTTTAAAAGGCCATTTTGACTCCAAATTCTGCTTCCTTTTTGATTCAAGTCCTACTGAGATTTCCATATTTTGGTCTACTAAATATAATAGCATAACTTAAGCAAAAAGTTAAAATAACTCCAGTTAATACTAAAGGTATAAGAATATCTAGCAGTCAAGTCTAATATTTTTTATTCTCTATTCTTTTTAAGGAAAATTGCAAAATGTCATATTAAAGTCACTTAGATTATCCATATGAAAAAGAACTTCATGAAAACTTTAGTAGTAAATATGCTAATAGTTAAATACAAGTTTAGAGACTGTGGTCAAGCCTTCTTCCTTAAGTTGATTTAAGTGAAGAAAATTTTTTATTAGGGATCTCCTCAAGCTTCTCCTCACATCTTTTTCTTTTCTTTTAGGATAATTTTCAATCCTTTTTCTTTTCTCTCTTTTTTTTTATATGTGAGGATTACTATATTTGGATAGCCTTTAATTATTTTGAACTTCATTATCTCCTTCTTAATATTAAAAACGTTCAACATTCCTTCACTTTATAAATTCATATTAGCTTTGAAGATTTTTCATAATATTTTATTCTTTTCTTCTTACATAAAACTCTAAGATTCTTAATACTTACAAAATACAAATTCCTATACTTATTATGGAAAATCATAGTCTTATTCTCTCATACATAATATCTTAATCTCTAAAATTACCTATATTATTGAAAATTTTTACTTAAGTTTACTCTATATTTAGAAACATAAATATAGTTATCCAAAGTTAGGTTCTACCGCCATAGGTCATGTTAAATTAACTATTTTAAAATATAATTCATTGAGAACAAATAAAATTAAGTTTTTTTCCTTAAAAATGAATTTTTCTTCCCCCCAAACTTAATTTTTTAAAAGATTAAGCATGAAAAACTGAAATTTTAGGGTGAAGGAAAACAATTAATAGATAAAGAAAAGACTTACCTGTTGAAGATTCTAATTTTGAAACTTAACTCTAAAATATTGCATATGCTAATATGAAATACTACAAAATTTGAAACATTAAATAACATAAAATATATAAAAATATTTGCTGAGAAAGAGTTAACTAAAAACTAAAATACAACAAAGTACTAAAAATAAATAACAATATTAAAATAAATTTCAACTTTACAACATTTCTATAGTTTATAGTTTACAACGCCACATTTAAATACAAATTAAAGCTTCACACTTAATAATTAAACAATAACAACAACAAAATACAACAAATAATAAACTAAATAAAAGATCATGAGTATGACTAATAAGACATCACCACTCATCATCATCATCATCATTATCTTCTTCTTCTACATCAAAGTCTTGCTACTGATAAGGGGTAAAGATAGGCTGACTAGGAAACTGTACTGAGTGGTCACCCCTCATGTATCTAACCATAGCATCATCATATGCAGCATCAAACTCAAACTTTTGTCTTGTTAAATCATCATTATCCGCATTTCTGACCTCTAAATTTTCAATCCTGCTCGTCATTCTTAAAATATCTCCCTGCTAGATCATCATTTGTTGTATAACTCCCTTGAGAGTAGGAGTGCTAGAAGTAGAAGGAATATCTCTACTCTTACTTCTCGATCTCCGTCCAACATGATATTCATAGGTTTTAATGTTTGTAGGCCCAATCGGTTTAAGAGTCTCAATCCTTTCCTCATCACTTCTAAAATCATCTCCTGACTGCTCACATAATGTGAAGATCAGGGCACGGTGTCCTAATCCACCATTCGTCTCACCCAAAGCAATAGAACGAGTGTTTATATAAACAATAGAGCCTACATTTATCCTGCTCATCTATTGAATACAGAAGTTTAGGATGGCTCTATTCCTAGTAACTTCACTATTGTGGTAGGTATCATTCTAGTTGATATAAAGTAATGTCAGACCTTGGAGACTACATTTAACATAGAAGCAGGGAAGTTTACCTTAACGTTATTCTTCACCTTCCAAGCTCCTTTGCTATCTGTAAGAAATGACATAACCTCCTCCATTGCCTCATTTGTAGCAGAGAATGCTTTATACTGATAGCTATATACATCTTGCAACTAATAAAACTCATTAATTCTCGTAGAGGTGAATTCAACCATTTTACCATGAATATAGATGTGGTCATCGGAAATCTCCCTAAAGTTGGCATAGAACTCCATGACTACACCAATAATAGCCTCGGCAGTAAAGTAACAGAAATTCTCCCACTACTGAGCAACAATCAATCTCTCGACTTCACCACCAGGATTTTTGAACGCTCGATCCAGAATTACTTTCTTTGTTGTAAACAGACAATTGAAAAAATGCTAGCTTTGTAGTTATCAAATTTTTTATCATCAAAATCCACTTTCCTCTTTCCTTTACACATCCTTGGTGCCATAGCAATTTTTCTAGAAAAATGATAAAATCCAAATAAATTCCAAAAATTCTAAAAATCATAATGTGGAATGTTCTAAACTTAAATCCACTAAGTAAGAGTTCTTCACCATAGGATTTTCTCAAAATCTTCCCAAAAATTTCAAAATTTTGGATCTATGCAATGTAGAAGATCCTTGGTGAAAATTAAAAATTTTATGTTCAAAGTGTAGACTTTACCAAGAGAAGATGAAATCTGAACTTCCTTTGTGTTCTAATCACCTCAAATCCAAGTGCTAGCAAGCCCTAAGGATGTAAATCGAAGGTTGAAGGCAACTGAAGGGGTAAAAATAGTATTTTTACTGTGCAAATCTTAGAGTTTTAAAGGATTATGGAACTTTCGGGTCTCGGGCGCTGTCGGCGCCAAAGCAAAAAATTTCAATGTTTTACCTTGCAATTTCAGTTGTTTCCAATTCACCCCAATGTCAATTTAGTCTTTTTAAACAATAATATTCATCATTAAATAGTCCACAAAAAAAATGGTTTACAATCAACACAAAAATTAACTTTTAAATAAGATATTCCAAACTATTGNATATATATATATATATATATATATATATATATATATATATATATATATATATATATATATATATATGCTCAATTGAAATGATTTTTAATGATATTACACTTTAAAAGAAGTTATTTTGTATATTTTTTTTTAAGGGACAAGAAATAGAGTTTTGGAGAAAAAGAAGCAAAACAGTGCAATTTGGAGCAAAAACGAGCAAGAAAGAATATTTTGTCTTGACACATTTTGATTTGCCTTTCTATGCTTAATTTAATTTACACTTCTCACACATTTTTTAATAAAATTACACTTTAAAGAAATGTTATCTTCATGCTTATTTTTTAGGTGTAACTGTTAGGAACGTAACACAGCTGAAATGGGGCAAAACGGAGCTAAAACAGAGTCAAATAAAGCAAAATAGTGGAGATGTTGTAGACCAGCACCGAAGACGCCTAGACCGGTGTCGAGGGTGTCCGAGTTCAGAGAAGTGATGAAAATGGTGCCGAAGCGCCCAGACCGGTGCCAACAGAGCCCGGGACGTTTATGGACCGATTTTTTGTGNTAAACTAAACATATGATACGCTTAAAAAATTACAAGTTTTATATATATATATATATATATATATATATATATATATATATATATATATATACTCAATTTAAATGATTTTTAATGATATGACACTTTAGAGGAAGGTATTTTATATATTTTTTGTATAAGGGACAAGAAATAGAGTTTTGGAGAAAAAGAAGCAAAATAGTGCAATTTGGAGCAAAAATGAGCAAGAAAGAATATTTTGTCTTGACACATTTTGATTTGTCTTTCTATCCTTAATTTAATTTACACTTCTCACGCAATTTTTAATAAAATTACACTTTAAAGAAATGTTATCTTCATGCTTATTTTTTAGGTGTATCTGTTAGGAACGAAACACAACTGAAATGGGGCAAAACGGAGCTAAAACATAGTCAAATGGAGCAAAATAGTGGAGATGTTGTAGACGAGCACCGAAGACGCCTAGACCGGTGTCGATGGCGTCTGAGTCCATAGAAGTGATGAAAATGGCGCCGAAGCACCCAGACCGGCGCCAACAGAGCCCGGGATGGTTATGGACCAATTTTTTGACGATTTTGATGCTTTAAAAGGATCTCAAGTGATTCAAACACCCCATGAAGTGATTCAATGCATCTAGAAACTTGGAAAGGCACTTAAATGAAGGAATGTGTCTCTTGGAGTTAGTGAGTGGGTTTTAAATGAAGAGATGTTTCTGTTGTAGTGATTCAATGAATCTAGACAATTGAACTGAAGAGATGTGTCTCGTAAAGNCCCCATGAAGTGATTCAATGCATCTAGAAACTTGGAAAGGCACTTAAATGAAGGAATGTGTCTCTTGGAGTTGGTGAGTGGTTTTTAAATGAAGAGATGTTTCTCTTGTAGTGATTCAATGAATCTAGACAATTGAACTGAAGATATGTGTCTCGTAAAATGAAGATCTTGAGAAAAAGGAGGGATTTTGTGCATCTTTACAAGAGAGGGGCTGGCACCTCTCATATTAGTGGCGTGTGTGTGTGTGTGTGTGCNGAAGATCTTGAGAAAAAGGAGGGATTTTGTGCATCTTTACAAGAGAGGGGCTGGCACCTCTCATATTAGTGGTGTGTGTGTGTGCGTGTGTGTGTGCGTGCGTCTGTGTGTGTGTGTGTGTGTGTGTGGGTGAGTGTGTGTAAGTGTAGAGAAAAGTATTGTTTGTGGAGAGGATTTTCTTGAAAAATTGGAAAAGGAGTGGGAAGGTGAAAGGTTTCTTCTCTATTACACTTCGAAGAGAGAACTCAATGTTGATTGTAATAAGAGAAAGTGATTCAAGGGAACTTTAAGGGATTTGCTTGAGGAGGAGTTTAAGATAAGTTGTGTTCTTTCATTTCTTTCTTTTGTAAACTTATTTTAATATATATATATATATATATATATAATCTGTGTTTTGTCATATCTTTCTCATGAATTCTGAGTAGTATTTTTTATATTTCTCCCTGCAATGAGATATGGTGAAATGGAGAGATAATTTTGATGTACCAATTTTAAAATATAAAAGAAGTTGTTATGATTTATTCACTCCTTAATTTACTTTTTGATTTGGGCAATTGAAATGTTAACATCTGTTGTGAAACATACTATCCAGGAATTGGAGTATGAGTTTCACAAGAAAGTGAGAATTTCATTCGATTCCATGATTGAGTGTTTTGTTCATGGAATTGAGTGTAAATAAATAAGGAAATATATAATGTTGGGCATAGAACTGGAGATTTTAGGGTGACAGACTAAAATCCCAAATTTGGTCTTCGTGTTCAAGAACTGAAGCAAGAGTAGTGTTTAAGAACTGAAGCAAGAGTTAGCCTTCACGGGAAGGGAAGTGGGAGCTTTAGAGTGAGAGTCAATATCCTCCCAGCCTAACCATAGATTTAGGGACTAAACTTGAGATTAACCAATGATTCTCTATAACACTGAATCAGGGTAGAAAATTAAAATTGTCAATTTTTGGCAAAATACAAATTTGTACCATTTATCTCATCTCATTTAACCAAAAACTCATTGTAGTGAGAAGAATACTTTCTTAAATTTAAACTCTTCATCATTAAACTTTGTTTAGTCTTTGTAAATTTAAATTTAAAGTTTACAAATTAATTTAGTAAACTTATTTCCATTTGCATACATTAAAACCACTTTAATCAACATTTTAAACTAATTCCTTATAGTAGTAGACTATAGTTAGCCTAAAGGATTTCTTACCTCGCTTCTTTGTGGGATCGATACTGTGATTTTTAAAGAAAGCCCTATATTACTTGAAGTGATATGTGCACTTGCTTATAATCAATAGTCTGTGAATTATATTATATATTTTATAAATATTTAGATTTTTCACATTAACTAGTTAATATAAATTAGCTTAAGTGTTTTGCCATATTTTGGAAAAGCTAAATTTCTGCATAATTTTGGGATGTGTCAAGTTCTTGGCACTATTCCCATAGATTTGAATTGACATAAAACACGTAGAAAAACAACACACACTAGAGGCACATCAAGTTTTTGGTGTCGTTGCCGGGGAAGCTTCAGTAAGAACTTTAGGAGAAATTTAGTTAAACTTGTAAGACATAGATTTGGAATTTATGGTATTATTATTTAGTGTGTTTAATTCTTATGTGTTTATTTTATAGAAAATCCAAAATACTAAAAATATTTTTGATATCTATCCTATTAGTTTAGTCTTTAAATTTGTATGCGTAGTTAAGGAGCTGCAAACCTTAAATTTTACATGTCAGATTTGGAGAGGACTTTTGGGAGAGATTTGAGAAGACTCCATGAACTTATTATAAAAATAGAGATCAACAATATAATGAATATTCAGATTTGGATTATAATGCTTGTAGCTTTGAAAGAGTAAACCCAAGAGAGTGGCAAGTTTTCAAGAAGATATGCTTACAATTTTAATTTCTTAGGTTGTAGATGTTGAGAGGAAGTTAGACAAATAAATAGAAAGATATGGCCATGAGATACTTAATTCTTATTCTCATTATTANTTGTGAAACATACTATCCAGAAAATGGAGTATGAGTTTCACAAGAAAGTGAGAATCACATTCGATTCCATGATTGAGTGTTTTTTTCGTGGAATTGAGTGTAAATAAATAAGGAAATATATAATGTTGGGCATAGAACTGGAGATTTTAGGGTGACAGACTAAAATCCCAAATTTGGTCTTAGTGTTTAAGAACTGAAGCAGGAGTTAGCTATCAGGGGAAGGGAAGTGGGAGCTTTAGAATGAGAGTCAATATCCTCCCAGCCTAACCACAGATTTAGGGGCTAAACTTGAGATTAACCAATGATTCTCTATAACACTAAATCAGGGTAGATAATTAAAATTGTCAATTTTTGGCAAAATACAAATTTATACCATTTATCTCATCTCATTTAACCAAAAACTCATTGTAGTGAGAAGAATACTTTCTTAAATTTAAACTCTTCATCATTAAACTTTGTTTAGTCTTTGTAAATTTAAATTTAAAGTTTAGAAATTAATTTAGTAAACTTATTTCCATTTGCATACATTAAAACCACTTTAATCAACCTTCTAAACAAATTCCATATAGTAGTAGACTACAATTAGCCTAAAGGATTTCTTACCTCGCTTCTTTGTGGGATCGATACTGTGGTTTTTAAAGAAAGCCCTATATTACTTGAAGTGATATGTTCAGTTGCATAAAATCAATAGTGTGTGAATTATATTATATATTTTATAAATATTTAGATTTTCCACATTAACTACTTAATATAAATTAGGTTAAGTGTTTTGCCATATTTTGGAAAAGCTAAATTTCTGCATAATTTTGGGATGTGTCATGTTCTTGGCACTGTTCCCATAGATTTGAATTGACAGAAAACACGTAGAAAAACAACACACACTAGAGGCACATCAAGTTTTTGGTGTCGTTGCAAGGGAAGCTTCAGTAAGAACTTTAGGAGAATTTTAGTTAAACTTGTAAGACATAGATTTGGAATTTATGGTATTATTATTTAGTGTGTTTAATTCTTATGTGTTTATTTTATAGAAAATCCAAAATACTAAAAATATTTTTGATATCTATCCTATTAGTTTAGTCTTTAAATTTGTATGCGTAGTTAAGGAGCTGCAAACCTTGAAATTTACAAGTCAGATTTGGAGAGGACTTTTGGGAGAGATTTGAGAAGAATCCATGAATTTATTGTAAAAATAGAGGATCAACAATATAATGAATATTCAGATTTGGATTATAATGCTTGTAGCTTCGAAAGAGTAAACCCAAGAGAGTGGCAAGTTTTCAAGAAGATATGCTTACAATTTTAATTTCTCAGGTTGTAGATGTTGAGAGGAAGTTAGATAAATAAATAGAAAGATATGGCCATGAGATACTTAATTCTTATTCTCATTATTGCGATCTAGGTTTGGAAAATCATTTGAATTTTAACATAAATAATAATTTTGGGGGAGAAGACCAACTTTGCGAAGATAATCAATTTAATCGGACATGTAGTTGGAATAATCATGGCTATTACAATGATGAACTTTCTTTACCTCATAATTTTAACTTCAACCCCCAAAATGAGGAGAATGATTTATTAGCAAATTATTAATGTGATTAACAGTTACCTTGAGAGATTTTACCTAGTGACCATAAGATAAATCCTAAGGAGATGAATGATGAGTAATTTTAAATTATTGAACTAATATTTAGAAGAAAATTTGAGGATATGCTTTAAAAGAGCTTTGAGTTGAGAAATGAGGATAAGGAGATTGAAATACTGTTGGAAAAACTCCCTACATAATTAGAAAAATTTATTTCCTCAACTAAGCTGAATATAGAAAGACCATCTCTACCATTTACTCACTACCAAGGAAAGAATTGAAAACAACACAAAACAAAACAGTAACCAAGAAGAATTTAATTCAGAATCTGAATTAACTAGAAGTAATTCGATCCAAAATTTGAGAGATCATGAAGTATCTTATAAAGATCCATTTATTATCAAATTTAAGGATGATATTAACATGAAAATTGAGAAAATCACTAGAAGAATATTGGATGTTGAAAGAAATATGAGGAACAAGGATATGAATCAATCTTAAAATGAAGAGCTGAAAGAAAAAATTTTTAATTTGAGGAATTTATAGAAATCCCTGGATCTGGAAAAGATTGGGTGATTGATCAAGGACTACTTAATTGGAATTTTGATCTCGGTGGAATCATTTATGAGGCTCGCGACGTTAAACCAAACGCTTTATGGGAGGTAGCTCATAGTTATTAGTGTAGTTTGATTTAGTGTGCTTGAAAGTCATGATAGGTAGTGTTGTACTGTGTTTGCTTTAGTGTGGATTGTTCAGCCTGATTGATAATTGGTAGATGCTTGGATTGTTAGTAGTTTGATTAGATATTGTGTCATGATGGAGGTCATTTCTTAGCTTCTTATTATTGCTAGACTTATATGTTCTCTTGTAGTAGTTGGTTTGACAAGTCCACCACTACTCGGGTCTCACTCGGACTTGAGTTTTACAAGAGACATTATGAATTTTAATAGTGGCAGTTCCATCTCGATTTCGTTAGGAGTAGCTAACCTATTTGATGAGTAACTAGTGGATGAATTTACACTATCCTTATAACTGCTAGAGTTGCTTAATTAAGGGATATGGTGATGCTTGAGGTTGGTGCTCGAGAACAAATATATCAAGGATAATCTTATCTTTGGGATTATATTCTATAAAATCATTTATAAGTACCCAATATATCTTTGTAATGATTCCGTTAGAAATTAGAAGTAAGTTAGTGGGATGCGATTAGTTAAAGGAAAAATTGACCTCATTTATCATGTGTGTTTGTGTTTGTGTTACAATAATATAAAGATTTGGAGAACACATAAATATATATATTCCTATGACGATACTTATCCTGCTTGTTAGACCTTTCTTTCAACTTTATCAAGCATATTTAGTTTAGATTTACTTTCTACTACATGTTTTCTATCCTGAAAAATAATTGTAGATGTTTTTGATAGACATTTTTGGTAGATAAAATTTCTAAACTATTTTTCTTCCTTGTTATATCTTCTGTACTAAATGTTATACATGTTAAAAATCAAGTTTAGATGTAGGAAGAAAAGTAAAATTTTAAAGTGAGTATACTTCCTTTTAGTTTAGTATTATTGCATGCATGTTTTAAGTTAAATTTACTTTCTCCTGCAGTCATTATATCCTGATTATGAATGTATATCAATTTGATAGGATTTTGTAGTAGTTAGTTGACTCAACTTTTACTTTTTGNAAGAAAAGAATGAGGCTTTATGAAAAATCTTCAAAGCTAATATGAATTTATAAAATGAAGGAATGTGAAAAGCTTTTAATTTTAAGACTAGGATAGTGAAGTTCAAAATTATTAAAGGCTATTCAGATATAGTAATCCTCACATGAAAAAGAAAAAAAAAGAAAGGATTAAAATTGATCCTAAAAAAAAAGAAAAAAAAAAAGAAAAGAAAAGTATGTGAGGAGATGCTTGAGAAGATGCCTAATTAAAAATTGGCTTCACTTTAAATGAAATAGTTTAAATTACACTTTCTTTTGTAACTCTACTAATTTTCATTGTAGGGAATAACTTTGCACAGATGCATAAATCCCATTGTTTAGGTATCAGATTCAGCAGTGAAGCGGAGAAACTAACGTACCCCTCAACTCTGATTTCCTAATTTTCATTTTCATCCTGCAGAAATTGGTATACATCGTACATCATATCCTTCATTGGTTTATGGTTCGTATAATGACAGATTGACACACTTTCTATCATAAAAGTATCGTTAATTCAAGATGGAGTAAATGGTACACCCTTACCCTGAACAAAGACAGCTCCTTGGTTAATTCCATGTAGGTTAATATAAAATTTTGTTACCACTAGAACAACTACTGCAACGGTAGTGTAGCATAGAACTTCCCAACGTCTTTTTATTATGATTTTCTCAACCCGAGAACTTGGATTACTCAATCCATGATTGACAAAATTTTTCTCCTTGATAAGTCTCTTCTTACTGATGACTTTGTTGTATAATCTTTGTGCGTCAAAACTGATGAAATTTCTTCTATTGAACACTCCATACCTCGAAGTGTTTCTGGAATTAAAAGCCATGGATTTCAAAATCTGGAAGTTTCTGGTAGTCCAAAATGGTTTTCATGACTTTAAAAGAGCTCTAGGCAGTTATTTTGAAGTGAAATCCCGCCAAAGTCTGCCAAATTCTTCATGAACTGTTAAAATTGCTCTGGGCGCGGCGGTGCCCCCGATGAGCCGTTGATGCCATAGCTTCTAGAAATAGGCGCCATCGGCGCTTTGGCGCCAAAGCCAAATTTGTGTATGTTTCATTTTTTGGTTCAATTCATTCAATTTTTTCATCCAATACCAAAATTGATCTTGATTTATGATATATAATATTGTGTAGGATTTTATGGTTTTATTACAAAAAATAATTATTAAACAAAATACTAAGATATATAGGTATCTATATATTTGCGCAACTATTTTTTTTTGTCCTTATGCTGTTGATATTTGGAATATGTTGGGTAACCATTTCAAGATAAAATGGCCTACCATTTCTTCTATTGAGGATTATCTTTATACTTAGAAAATTGTTATTTCTGTGGATAAAAATTTGTGTTAATTTCCCATTGTTTTTGTTTGGTTCATCTGGGTGGCAAGGAATGAAGCTAAGTATGGTAACAATTTGTTGGTTCATATATTACTGTCTATAACATTTTGGCTCATTTTAAACGGGCCTGCCATTCCCTATCTTTACCGGGTGATATTACACAGTCTAAAGTGTGTAGGATGGGCATCTTTAAATGGTAACCCTCACCTACGGACTGGGTTAAATTTAATATGGATGGCAGTTGGATCTCCAGCGTGGCTGGTGCAAGTGGGATCCTTCAGAATAATTTTTGTTAGTGTCTTTATTATTTTGCTTCTCCGATTTATGTCGCCTCTCCTTTGGAGGCTGAAAGTTGGGCTTTTCTTTTAGCTGTTCAGGTTGGGGCTCGTCTTAAATTTACTAAAATCATTTTTGAGACAGATTCAAAAATGCTTATAGATGAGTTATACAATATTGCTAAGCCTCGATGGGATTTGATTGCTAATTTGAATAAAATTCGAGATTTTATACATAGATACAATTTAGTTTTTCATTTGTCTTTCATCTATATAGAAGGTAACTCTCCTGCTAATTGGTTAGCTCGTTTGGCCAGGAATTCTATTAATGTTAGCTGTGGCACTTTACCCATGTCGCATCTTCACACTCTTTTGAATGGTGATCTGCTTAATTCTCCTTACCTTAGATGTTAATGCATGGCTTTGCAATTGGTTTTTTGTTATGGGAAGGAATAGTGTTTATTAACTATTCTTTCTATGGCATTTTCCTTTCAATATTATTTTCAGTTTGGATGGACTTCCTGGGAGATGCATTCAATGTTTTACATTTATACCACCAACTCCTTATTTAGTTTTGGCTAGTTTTTTTGAAGCACAATTGGATAAGGTTATTTGGATATGGTTTACTTCTTCTTGGGGGATGTTTTCAATGTCTTACATTTATACCACCATTTCTATATTTAGGTATTGGCTATGGCTATGTTTCTGGAAGCAATTTTGTTTATGGTTGTGCGGATATGGCATGTATTTGGCTAAGGCTTTTTGGACTTCCTGGGAGATGCAGTCTTAGTTTTACATTTATACCACCATCTCCTTATTTAGTTTTGGCTATGTTTCTTGAAGCACAATTGGATAAGCTATTTGGATATGGTGTCGATTAGCTCTTCCTGGGGGATGTTTTCTTCGTTTTACATTTTTACCATCATCTCTATATTTAGTGTTTTGGTTTTGTTTATGGAGTGTTTCTTATGAGTGGATTAGAATATTTGTCGTATGTAGTTTTTTGGTTAGTTCCACTACGACTGCTGGAGGCATTATCTCAAGGCTAACTCTTATTTATAGGTTTTATGATTTTTCAGTTTGACCTCCTTCTGATCTTTGTTGTTATTTTGTTGATGTTGTCGAGGCAATTTGTAAGGCTTTTCTAGCTGCAGGTCTTCATTTCTAAGGCATTCATTGCAATGACTTCCATACGGTGTAATGTTTCCTTTTGCGCAGGAAAGGATTAGCTGGAGCTGCTTGAAGCTTACTATTTTGGGTCACTTGTTTTTTAGTTTTTATGTACCTTTTCATTTTTCCTTACTTTTTTGCGTTGCTTTGTACTGTGGATTTTGGAACCCCTAAGACTAGAATGTATTTTTGCTTTTTAGTTGGGGAACCACTATCCCTCCCTTATTTTGTAACCTTTTTGAGTTTTAACGAGTAGGGAGCCACAAGT
>JXCR01091642.1:175132-205503 GCA_002079205.1 Phalaenopsis hybrid cultivar | reverse complement strand
ATATATATATATATATATATATATATATATATATATATATATATATATATATATATATATATATATATATATATATATATATATATGAGTTGCCTCGCAGAAAGCGCATGATTTAACGTCGTTAACCCGACGTACCAATGTTTAATCTGGATGACTCGACATTAAAATTTCTTTAAATTGTGGCATGTGCCCTTCATAATAATGTTTTAATCGATGCCCGTTAACTTTAAATATATTTTTAGTTTTATGATTTTTAATAGCTACAGTTCCATAATGATAAACTTTAATCACATTGAATGGTCCTAACCATCAATATTTCAGTTTTCATGAAAATAATCTCAATCTAGTATTATATAATAGAACCTCTTTTCTAGGTTAAATTTTCTTTTTTATAATCTTCCGATCATGCCATATTTTCATTTTTTTATGGGTTTTTTCATTATCATATGCTTTGTTTCTAATCTCCTCAAGTTCATTTAATTGTAGCAATCTTTTCTCACCAGCATCCTTTAGATTATTGCTAAATTTCTTAATAGCTAAAAATGCTTTATATTCCAATTCTATTGGTAAGTGGCTAGTTTTTCCAAAAAAAATTATATATGGGGACATTTCAATAGAAGTCTTATAGGCAATCTTGTATGTCCATATAGCAGTATCTAACCTAGCATACCGATCCAATTTATAAGGATTTACAGGTTTTTCTAAAATTTGCTTTATTTACGATTTGATATTTCAGCTAGATCGCTAATCTGTAGATGATAAGCAGTAGAGAATCTATGCATAATATTATATTCTCTAACTAATTTCTTAATCCTTTTATTCTTAAAAAAGGATCTTCCATCCATAATAATCACTCTCGACATTCCATATCTTGCATAAATATTTTTATTTAAAATTTAGAAACACTCTGAGCATCTCATTTAGGTACAAGAATAGCTTCAATCCATTTGGACATATAATCAACAACAAGCTATATATATAAATTTCCTAATGAAGACATAAATGGTCCCATAAAATCTAATCCCACACATCAAAAATTTCAACTTTCAATGTGTAATTTTGAGACATTTCATTTCTTCTAGAAATATTTCTTACTCGCTGACATTGATCGCATGTTTTAATATATTCATTAACATCCTAAAAAGAGTGGGCCAATAAAATCTAACTTGCAAAATTTTATGTGCAGTTCTACAAGTTCCAAAATGTCCTCCAAATTCAGAATCATGACATCGTTCAATTATTTGTTTAGTTTCTTCGTAAGACACACATCTTCTAATGATTAAATATTTACATTGTCTATATAAATGAGGGTCCTCCCAAAAATATAATTTTTGAATCATAAATAAATTTCTTTAATTGTTGATTTTAAACATCTGGGGATAGAATATCACTCACAATATAATTTACTATATCGACATACTACGGTATATTCTTTATATCAATATTATATAATTGTTCATCAAGGAAAGTTTCCAAAATTTCATTTGCAAAATCCGTTAATATTTCTTGTTCTAGTTTAGATAAATGATCAGCTATTTGATTATCATTTCCCTTTATATCAACTACCACAAAATTGAACTCCTGCAGTAGAAGAACCCATCTAATTAATTTGGTTTAAAATCCTTCTTTTGCATCAAATCTTTGATAGTAGAATGATCTGTATGCACTATACATTTGGCTCTAATTTAGTAAGGTCTAAACTTATTAAAGACATAGACAATAACTGATAATTCTCTTTCAGTAGCGGTGTAATTAATTTCAGCATCTTTAAGAGTTTTACTAGCATATTATATTACTTTAAAAATCGTGTTATACCTTTTCCCTAAAACCACTCCAATAGCATGATTACTAGCATTACACATTATTTTAAGTGGTTTATCCCAATCAGGTGGAACTATTGTAGGAGCAATGATTAATTTTTCTTTCAATAGTTCAAATGCTTTTATGCATTTCTTATTAAAATTAAAATTTGTATCCATTTCTAAAAGTTGGCATAATGGCATAGTAATTTTTGAAAAATCTTTTATATAATGCCTGTAGAAACCAACATGACCTATAAAATTTCTTACCCATCTAACCGTAGTAAGAGGTGGAAATTTCTCAATAACTTGAATTTTTGTTGGATGTACTTCCATGCCATTTTCAAAAAATTCATGCACAAGTACAATTCATCCTACAACCATAAGCTGACATTTCCCAATTTAGTACTAAGTTGATTTTTTCACGTTATTCCAGAACTTTTTCTAAATTATTTAAACATAATTTAAATAAAGTTTCGAATACAGAAAAATCATCAATAAGTACTTCCATTCCATATTCAATTAAATTACTAAAAATTGACATCACACATCTTTGAAATGTCATAGGTGCGTTACATAGTCCAAAAGCCATTCTACGAAAGGAAATGTTCTATAAGGGCATGCAAATGTAGTTTTCTCTTGATCCTTGGGAGAAATTAAAATTTTGTGATACTCAGTATATTCATCTAGAAAATAATAATTTTTGTTTACAGCATATCTATCTAACATTTGGTCTAGAAAGGGTAAAAGAAAATGAACTTTCCTGGTGGCCATGTTTAATTTTCTATAGTTTATACAAATTCGTCAAACAGTAACTTGTCTTATTCGAATTAATTCATTTTTCTCATATACTTAAACTGTCACTCCTCCTTTCTTTGGAACAGAGTGAATCAGACTTACCCAAACACTATCTGAAATAGGATGTATAATTCCAGCATCTAATCATTTTAAGATTTCTTTTTTTAACAAATTCATTCATTGTTAGGTTTAATCTCCTCTATGGATCAACCTTAGGTTTGTATTGTTCATCAATAGAATTCTGTGCATACAACATGAAGGACTGATTCCTTTAATATCTATTAAAGTCCATCCAAAGGCCTTTTTATATCTTTTCAACATTTCTACTAATTTTTTATCTTGAATTTCAGTTAAATCAAAAGATATAATAACCTACAATGTAGATGAATCTCCTAAAAAACACATACTTTAAATGGGCAGGTAATACATTTAGTTCAAGCTCAGGAGGAATTGTGGAGATGTTGNATATATATATATATGAGTTGCCTCGCAGAAAGCGCGTGATTTAACGTCGTCAACCCGATGTACCAATGTTTAATCTGGATGACTCAACATAAAAATTTCATTAAATTGTGGCATGTGCCCTTCATAATAATGTTTTAATCGATGCCCACTAACTTTAAATATCTTTTTAGTTTTATGATTTTTAATAGCTACAGTTCCATAATTGTAAACTTTAATCGCATTGAATGGTCCTAACCATCAATATTTCAGTTTTTCTAAAAATAATCTCAATCTAGTATTATATAATAGAACCTCTTTTCTAGGTTAAAATTTCTTTTTTATAATCTTCCGATCATGCCATATTTTCATTTTTTATGGGGTTTTCCATTATCATATGCTTTGTTTCTAATCTCCTTAAGTTCATTGAGTTGTAACAATCTTTTCTCACCAGCATCCTTTAGATTAATGTTAAATTCCTTAATAGCTAAAAATGCTTTATATTCCAATTCTATTGGTAATTGGCTAGTTTTTCCAGAAAAAAGTATATATGGGGACATTTCAATAGGAGTCTTATAGGCAATCTTCTATGTCCATATAAAAGTATCTAACCTAGCATACTGATCCAATTCATAAGGATTTACAGGTTTTTCTAATATTTGCTTTATTATACGATTTGATATTTCAGCTAGATCGCTAATCTGTAGATGATAAGCAGTAGGGAATCTATGCATAATATTATATTCTCTAACTAATTTCACAATCCTTTTTTTCTTAAAATAGGATCTTCCATCCATAATAATCACTCTCGACATTTCATATCTTGCATAAATATTTTTATTTAAAATTTAGAAACACTCCGAGCATCACATTTAGGTACAAGAATAGCTTCAATCCATTTGGACATATAATCAACAACAAGTTATATATATAAATTTCCAAATGAAGACATAAATGGTCCCATAAAATCTAATCCCACACATAAAAAATTTCAACTTTCAATGTGTAATTTTGAGACATCTCATTTCTTCTAGAAATATTTCTTACTCGCTGACATTGATCGCATGCTTTAATATATTCATTAACATCTCTAGAAAGAGTGGGCCAATAAAATCTAACTTGCAAAATTTTATGTGCAGTTCTACAAGTTCAAAAATGTCCTCCAAATTCAGAATCATGACATCGTTCAATTATTTGTTTAGTTTCTTTGTAAGACACACATCTTCTAATGATTAAATATTTACATTGTTTATATAAATGTGGGTCCTCCCAAAAATATAATTTTGAATCATAAATAAATTTCTTTAATTGTTGATTTTAAACATCTGGGGATAGAATATCACTCACAATATAATTTACAATATCGACATACTACGGTATATTCTTTATATCAATATTATATAATTGTTCATCAAGGAAAGTTTCCAAAATTTCATTTGTAAAATTAGTTAATATTTCTTGTTCTAGTCTATATAAATGATCAGCTATTTGATTATCATTTTCCTTTATATCAACTACCACAAAATTAAACTCCTGCAGTAGAAGAACCCATCTAATTAATTTGGTTTAAAATCCTTCTTTTGCATCAAATATTTGATAGTAGAATGATTTGTATGCACTATACATTTGGCTCTAATTAAGTAAGGTCTAAACTTATTAAAGACATAGACAATAACTGATAATTCTCTATCAGTAGTGGTGTAATTAATTTGAGCATCTTTAAGAGTTTTACTAGCATATTATATTACTTTAAAAATCGTGTTATACCTTTTCCCTAAAACCACTCCAATAGCATGATTACTAGCATTACACATTATTTTAAGTGGTTTATCCCAATCAGGTGGAACTATTGTAGGAGCAATGATTAATTTTTCTTTCAATAGTTCAAATGCTTTAATGCATTTCTTATTAAAATTAAAATTTGTATCCATTTCTAAAAGTTGGCATAATGACATAGTAATTTTTGAAAAATCTTTTATATAATGCCTGTAGAAACCAGCATGACCTATAAAATTTCTTACCCATCTAACCGTAGTAAGAGGTGGAAATTTCTCAATAACTTGAATTTTTGTTGGATCTACTTCCATGCCATTTTCAAAAATTTCATGCCCAAGTATAATTCATCCTACAACCATAAATTGACATTTCCCAATTTAGTACTAAGTTGATTTTTTCACATTATTCCAGAACTTTTTCTAAATTATTTAAACATAATTTAAATGAAGTTCCGAATACAGAAAAATCATCAATAAATACTTCCATTCCAAATTTAATTAAATTAATAAAAATTGACATCAAACATCTTTGAAATGTCATAGGAGCGTTACATAGTCCAAAAGTCATTCTACGAAAGGCAAATGTTCTATAAGGGCATGCAAATGTAGTTTTCTCTTGATCCTTGGGAGAAATTAGAATTTTATGATACTTAGTATATTCATCTAGAAAACAATAATTTTTGTTTACAACATATCTATCTACTTTCAGTCTAGAAAGGGTAAAAGAAAATGAACTTTCCTGGTGGCCATGTTTAATTTTCTATAGTTTATACAAATTTCTCAAACAGTAACTTGTCTTATTGGAATTAATTCATTTATCTCATTTACTTAAACTGTCACTCCTCCTTTCTTTGGAACAGAGTGAATCAGACTTACCCAAACACTGTCTGAAATAGGATGTATAATTCCAGCATCTAATCATTTTAAGATTTCTTTTTTTAACAAATTCATTCATTGTTAGGTTTAATCTCCTCTATGGATCAACCTTAGGTTTGTATTGTTCATCAATAGAATTCTGTGCATACAACATGAAGGACTGATTTCTTTAATATCTACTAAAGTCCATCCAAAGGCCTTTTTATATCTTTTCAACATTTTTACTGATTTTTTATCTTGAATTTCAGTTAAATCAGAAGATATAATAACATGCAATGTAGATGAATCTCGTAAAAAACACATACTTTAAATGGGCAGGTAATACATTTAGTTCATGCTCAAGAGAGTATTGATCTTTAATGTTGGAAGAAGTTGTGATGATTTAAATTCATGTACTTAATTTACTTCTTAATTTGGCGAATCCAAATGTTAAAATTTGTTGTGAGAACATGTAAGAATCGGGGTGGTATTATCTCAGTCAACAATTGGAAAGAATCACATGAGGTTGTATAAATGAGATTGTATTTCATATGATTGAGTGCAAATAAATAGGGAAATATTTATTGAAGGGTGTATAGTTAAAGGACTTTAAAGTCACAGGTTAAAGCCCCCAACTTGGTATATTATTTTAGGTTTTGATACGAGATGTTAGCCACCAGGTAGAGGGAATCAAGAAAACTCTAGAGTGAGAGCTAGTATCTTCCCTGACTAGCTGGTCGTTAGAACTATTCAAACTTTAAATTAGCTAATGTTCTTTGTAGCATCTCTAATAAGGATAAAGAATACTATTGCTCCTATTTGGCACAACACAACATGTATACTTCCACAATAGAATTTCCATACTTATTATTGATTCATGATAAGGAGAAATATATTTTCATATTTAATGATTTTCTTCAACAAAAACTCAAGTTATCTCTTTAAATTTGTATTGTTTTTGACAAAATAGTAAAATTACTAAAATATTTAAACTTTATTTACTGCAAAAATTTCTTTAGTTTAAATAATTATCTTTTTAAAAAATAGAAAGTTTTCCAAAAGGTGCATATTTCTTATCTACCCTATGGGTTCGATATTCAAGTCTTAATAAAAAAGTCCTATATCACTTGATAACGATATGTATACTTACGCAGTGTCCCAATATAAATTAAAAGTTAAATTCTTATTTTTCTTCAGGATCATGTTTTTGGTTTTGCTGCAAAATAAGCAAATATAAGTGAAAAATATAATCAGAATTATTTTATACTGTTGCATATAAGCAATTATTAGGGATCAAGATGCTAAAATAGATATCGCATCAGAATCATGAATATTAGCTACTCTCTTTAGATTACCCTTTTAAAGGGCCATTGAAAATTGTTAGTAGTCATTTCTAAATTAAATAATATGCTTTATCTAAAGGTTTTGCCATTAATGATTCACTTGCAGCAGCATATATAATAGATCTATGTGATTCTACTAATCCATTGTAAAAAGTTTAAATTATTAATCAATCTGGTAAAGCATAGTGTGGTCATCTCCTAAGGAGATCTTTAAACTTTTGACATGCTTCATATATTGATTCCCCTTCAAACTGACAAAAATATGTACTATTATTTCTAAGATTAGCAGTTTTCAAGGGTGGAAAATATTTAGCCAAAAAGTTTTGTGATAGTTCTCCCGAAGTTCTGATAGATCTAGGTGCTAATGAATTTAACCAAGGTTTAGCTTTATCTCTTAATGAAAAAGGAAAAAGTCTGAGCCTGACAACTTCTTTAGACACTCCATCATATTTAAAAGTAGTACATATTTCACGAAAACTAGCACGATGTAAGTTAGGATCTTCATTAGGTGTTCCTCCAAACTGTTTATTTTGTATCATTTGGATAATAGCAGGTTTAAGCTCAAATGAATTAACAGCAACATCAGGATTTTGAATAGTCAAGTGAAGTTCATCTAATGTAGGATTAACATAATCTCTTAAAGGTTTTTATCAATTTTCATTTATTTGATTTTTAAAGTTATTTGCCATTTCGTTCAAATTTCTAATTTCTTTTTGTTGTTTTCAAACTTTTCTAATAGTATGTTCTAATTCTGAATCATAAGGTACAAAACCTTCAGATCCAATACTACGCATAAACATATATAATAAGCAAAGAAAAATTTCTTAAAAATACTCTTCAATGATTTTTTATGATATTTTAATGATTTTTATTTTTCTTTATATATTTACCACTAAATTTCCTAACTTACCAAATCTATTTAATTTACCGTTACCTTCCCCGACAACAGCGCCAAAAACTTGATCCCGAAAAATATAGTTGTATAAAATTAATGAAGATGACTCCGCTTTACAGCCATGCCAAAAAATTGGTTTGTTATTTATTAATAAGGAATTAAAGCAATTTATGTTGGGATTCTAAGCAAGTATATGTATCGTTATCAAGTAATACATGACTTTTTGTTTAAGCCCCGAATATCGATCCCATGGGGAGGTTTAAGATTGAGATGGTAATTTAAATTAGGAATTCCACAATAATAAAGAAAGTCTACCAATCAAATGTTTAAGGTGCTATCAGAACTAAATTATCAACTACTAGCAAGACTGTAAAGTAATGATAAACTATAAATACCAAACTATGTTTCTGTGATGAAGTTATCAAATATGAGAAAACATCTTTCCTACTACAAAGCATTTTTGGTTAAATAAGAGAGATAAATGATTTGAATTTGTATTGTGCCAGATAGTAGCAATTTTAATTCTCTACCCTTAGTTAAGTGTTATAGAGAATCATTGGCAAATCTTAGGTTTAGTCTCTAAATCCATAGTTAAACTGGTAAGATACTGGCTCTCACTCCAGAGCTCCCACTTCTCTTCCCCTAAAAGCTAACTCTCGCTTTAGTTCTTAAACACTAAAATAAAATTGAGAATTTTAGTGTGCCACCCTAAAATCTCTAATTCTTTGCCTAATAATATATATTTTTCTATTTATTTGCACTCAATTCCATGAACGAAACACTTCTTCACAGAGCCAAAAATTTCAATGTTTTACCTTCTTGCAATTTCAGTTGTTTCCAATTCACTCCAATGTCAATTTAGTCTTTTTAAACAATAATATTCATCATTAAATAGTCCACAAAAAAATGATTTACAATCAACACAAAAATTAACTTTTATATAAGATATTCCAAACTATTACAAACATAAATTTTCAATCACACTNCAATTTATGTTGGGATTCTAAGCAAGTATATGTATCGTTATCAAGTAATACATGACTTTTTGTTTAAGCCCCAAATATCGACCCCTTGGGGAGGTTTAAGATTGAGATGGTAATTTAAATTAGGAATTTCACAATAATAAAGAAAGTCTACCAAACTAATTTCAAATGTTTAAGGTGCTATCAAAACTAAATTATCAACTACTAGCAAGATTGTAAAGTAAAGATAAACTATAAATATCAAACTATGTTTCTGTGATGAAGTTATCAAATATGAGAAAACATCTTTCCTACTACAAAGTATTTTTGGTTAAATGAGAGAGATAAATGATTTGAATTTGTATTGTGTCAGATAGTAGCAATTTTAATTCTCTACCCTTAGTTAAGTGTTATAGAGAATCGTTGGCAAATCTTAGGTTTAGTCTCTAAATCCATGGTTAAACTGGTAGGATATTGGCTCTCACTCCAGAGCTCCCACTTCTCTTCTCCTAAAAGCTAACTCTCGCTTTAGTTCTTAAACACTAAAACAAAATTGAGAATTTTAGTGTGCCACCCTAAAATCTCTAATTCTTCCCCTAATAATATATATTTTTCTACTTAGTTGCACTCAATTCCATGAACGAAACACTTCTTCACAGAATTGAATGTGATTCTCACTTTATTGTATAACTCATACTCCATTTCCCAGATCATATGTTTCACAATAGATTCTAATATTTCAATTAGCCATATTCAAAAGCAAATTAAGAATAGAGTGGAAAATTATCAAAATTTAATTTATTTTTTAAAATTGGTACATCCAAATTGTTTCTTCATTTTATCATATCTCAGAGTAGGGAGAAAAACCAAGAAACTACTCAGACCTCATGAGTAAGATAGAACAAAAAATGAATTTCATAAATAAAAGAAAGTTTATACTACAATAATAAACAACCATCACTTATCTGTGACTCTTTCTCAAATCAAATTTTTTGTAGCCTCTCATGAGCTCTTTCTCTCTTTACAAGACTCTTGATTCTTTCTTTAAAGATGTATGGAAGAGGAAATATCTCACTTCTCTCCCTCTCTTAACAACTCAATGGAGAAAATCACACTTAGACTCACCACACTAAACAATAGAACACTCAAGTAAACTCAATCACCCTTTAACCCCCTTTACTACCACTTTTTCTGAGAAATTTTCCCTCTAAATAAAACATAATGTCGGTTTTCTAAAAGGTGCCTCCAAAAACTCTTCAAAAAGCGTCCAAATTCATCGAATCTTCTAGATTTTCGCCCAACACCGACCTTGCCGTCGTCGGCACCCGTGGCCTGAATTTAATTCTGTGCTTTCTATCCAATGACGCCGTCCGCACCTAGTCTGGTCTCGTCGATGCCCACAATATTCTGGACTCCAGTTTCATGCTCGACGTCCTTGCTGGCGCCGTCAGCTCTGAGTATTTTTTTCCAAAACGTTATTTTGACTCCAAATTCTATTCTTTTTGCTTCATGTCCTAAAAATCATCAACTTGCATCACCTGTCGTCGCCACTCGTTGCAGCTACCATTTGTGAAGCATTCGTTGCCCGCCCAACACCGCTGCTCGCACGACACTGTTGCTCGTCCGCCCTCTCGCCCACTCACCATCGTCGCTAGCTGCTTGCCTCGACCGCCGTCATCCTCACCCAGTCCACCATGACCACTGTAGTCGTTGCTGCCCCCCGCCACCCATCGCCCTCCACCCTCCCCCTTCACACACCGCCCTTCGTCGTCGCCGCCGCAGCTACCTGCAGTTTGCAGACACCGCTCGCCACAGCCCCCACTGGTGTTGCCGCCCCCATCTCGTTGTCGTCGTAAACTGTCAATCGCCACCTGCCGCAGACTGCTGATGGCCTCCTGCCTCCACTCGTACCTCTCCCGTTGTCGTTCGTTGTCGGCTGTTGTGCACCGCCCTTATTCCAAGTAAATTAATTGTTTTCAATCTACTTCAAAACAAACAAAAAAGAAAATAGAATGTGTTGTGTTAATGTTACAGTGAATCGAACAACTCGAAAATATTTCAAATATATTGTAATGATTGTACCTTGCAAATTCTTTAAATTGCATTTCTTTTTTAGCATTTGAAAGAGCCACTTACACAAATCATGTTATTTTATGGCAGAGTTTACTTCTACTCTTAGGTTTTTGTCCTTTTTAACTATAAAAAGGAACACCCCAAGATGAAAGAGAGTAATTTTATGGCTATAGCAAGACCAATGATTAGTTTATGGCTTTATGCCTCTTTTAATAAACTAATTTTATTAAATTTTATATGTACCATTTATGTTTAATTAATGTAACTGTTGAACCCTTTAGCTATACGAATCCTCACTAGCTATGGGAAAAGCTAACACAAATGTTCATTTTTCTTGTTTTTCTTAATTATTAGATTAGGTTTGACTGACTATTTAATATTAATTTATATAACATGCCAGCTTTGTTTGATCATATTTGTGCTGATAAAAACTTGATTATGTCTTTATACACATAAAAGTATGCAATAATATGATTATGTATATGCCTAATGAAATATGTCCAAGTATGTAAGCGTGCATATAATTTTTTAGATCATGTATACTTTAGTCAATAAACTTATATTTGTAAGATATATGACATATTTGCTCGTTGCAATATTTATATTCCATAATAAAAATATGACCATCAAATCGTCTCATTACTAGCAAATAATTCATGTTAGGCTTGATAAGAATAAGGCAAAAAAATGTACAGAATTTTTGCTTATTTACTTATGACACAGCTCAACTTATTTACCCCCTTCTCTATGTGTTTGTGAGATATTTTCTTACTCCAGTCTTCTTCTTTGGCCAACTGATTAGCACCAAACGATTTTAGCATGGTGGAATTCGGTTGAATATATCGGTCCAACTTTCTGAGATCATTTTGTCCTCCCAAAGTCGAGCGCTTTTTCTCAAATATTATCTTCTGTCCCGATTGAGATGTACGTACCTACCACACAGTTTTTTATGTATTTATATATTTAAAACCTAAGTTTTGACGATTATAATTATTGCATCCGAACTTTAAATCATATCAAAATTCCACCGATATTAATTTTTAAAAATGTAATATGCAGTTTTCATGCTTTTTTTTATTCAATTGAAAAACCAAGATATAGTCTACAAAAATATCACACTTAGTAAAAGCAAAATTATGAGAAAAAAGTTTTCGCAGCACTTTATACAAGCAGTTACAGAGATAGAACCCTAGTTATTTTCATTGCAGCAAATTTTAAATCATTGCAATTGTTAGTGTTACAAATACTTTTAGCAGCGGTTTTATGCATATTTTAATTTTTTTAGCAGCATCTTTTAAAAATGCCTTTAAATAAACAATTTTAAAAAATTATTTAGTAGTATGTACTTAAAATCTTCGATTCTAATAAATATTTAGGAAAATTTATCTACTTTCCGCATGATTCGAATTCGAATGACTTAAATATCTTATCTCTGAACTTTCATATTGACATACAAAGCACTTTACATGAGGTGCACTTCACTCTTAAAAAGTTAAAAAGGTGCTTTATTTAATGTGAAATAAAAGATTTGAGAGCTTTGTGTGTAAATATGAAATTTTAGGTGTGAGATATACAAATACATAAAAATAATATATAAATGATCCAAATATTTAAAAAGGCCCTATCAAAGCTCAAAAATACTCCAATCTCAAATAGAAAATATTTTAAATTCATATAATACAAATTTTACAATTTCACTGCCCATTCGACTTTATCAAATTTCATCATATATATTTACACACACACACAAAATCAGGAAAGAATCGTACTCGACTTTCTAAACTCATTTATGACCTTAGTTATTTTCTTGCTCCGCCTCAGCTGGCAGACTGTTATATGCCCTATCAGCTACTGCTCTCACCTTTAAATGCGATAAAAAAATGGCTTAGTCTTTTAAAGAAGGCATTCAAGGATCCACCTTTTAGTCACCGCAGTTACGCTCACGACAACATCTGAACAGCGAAAGTCCCCTTCTCTTCAGGCAACTAATTAATTTCGTCCACCTTCAACCACCTTCAACCTAGTGTAGTGCTGTCTGAAAAAATATTCCATTTAACATATCATATTGTTAATTATTAGGATCCAACCATATGAAAATGAACCCAAAGTAAATGCATATCAAATACATCTCAAAAATGGTTACGCCGTCAGGACAAATTACAAAAGAATATATTTGATCTCAGCCATTCATTCTTATATACTTCTCTCTCTCTNTATATATATATATATATATATATATATATATATATATATATATATATATATATATATATATATATGATGCATAAATGTTTTAGTATTGAATGTATTGATGCGTCATGCATGGTGGCGTGAAAGTGAGAATTTATGGTTAGGATGGTTTGCAGGTCGATTCTTTGTCGATGTTGAAGGTTCTCAAACTTTTTTATTTAAATTGGTGTCCTAAGAAACGGTTATGTTGATAAAAGAAAGATGTGATTAAGATTTTATTGTTGTTCGTTAAATTATTTTGATGCTTGGAGACGATTTAATACATATGGCTGATATATATATATGGCAATCATGTGATAATTTGTCAAAATTTTCCTCCAATTTTCTCTAATATTTGTTTTCATTTATGCTTTTTTGGTATGCTTTTTCAATTACTTAAAGCTTAAAGATGAATTAGCCAAACATTCAAACAACATAGGAGGAAACTAATTCAGAAACAAGTTCAAATCCAGTTCACATAGAGTGGTGCTAAGATGCCTCTTTATGAGTATCTTTATGAGTGGGAATGCGCCACCCAGGCGTACCAAGTTTTTATCGCGGTTGCTAGGGAGTGGCGTTGAATTTCCAATTTTAAGAAAATTTTATTAGAATTGTTAGGATTTTCGCTAGAGAATTATTATGCTGTATGTTTAGAGTAATTTATTTGTTATTTCCCGTATTAGAAAATAAAAAATTTCTCCTTTTGTGTGCTTTCTATTTTTTGAGTTAATCCGGTATACCAATTTCACTATATTTTTTAATTATTGTGAAATTGTTTGTTTAGTTTGCTTTATAAATTTCAACACATTTTTCTACACAGGCTTTATTTCAATGAGTTGTTTGCTTGTTGTGCTTTGATAAATCCTTTAGTTTTGGACCACTTTTTTATTGCTCTGATTGTGTATGCATAGAAGTGGAACCCTTGACCCTGAAAAAAAAAGTAGAATAAAAAATTCAAAATTTAAAAGACCAAAAAAGAAAATAGGAGAGATGACAAAGTTACCTTAGGAAGAAAATGAGATCACCAGGCTCAACGCCATGCTCAGACCTCTTAAAATAGTTTTCAATCCTTTCTTAGAGGAAATTCCTTTAAGTATTAATAACCCTATTGTAGAAGTCAATACATTTGGAATTAAACACGTCATTTTTGAGATGATAAAAAATAACCAATTTGAGGGATCACCCACAAATGAATCTAAAAGTTACCTTGCTAGCTTCTTGCAATTGACTGTTACCTTTCGATGTAATGGAATTTCTAATGATATTAATAGACACAGACTTTTCCCTTATCCTACACATGGAACAAATTAGCTGAAAAAATTCTAGCCAAATAATTCCCTCCATCAAAAACTTAAAAACACAAAAATGATATCACCTCATTTAAAAATTAGATAGTGAATAAATTTATGAAGCTTGGGTGAGATTTAAAGAGATACTTAAGAAATGCCCCCACCAAGCCTTACTAGATTTGTCATAATTCAAACATTTTTTAATGGATTTGCGGAATCATTGAGGTTAATAATGGTTGCTACAACATGGAGACACTTATGGCAAAACTATATGAGAAGGCATATTCACTGATTGCAGAGATATCTATAAATAATTTTCAATGGCTCCTAGATAGAGTCAATCCTAAGAAGATAGCTAGTGTGTGTGACACATGCTAGCAATCAAAACTTCTAAATAATATATGGTCAAATTTAGTATCATGATCAGTAGTAATATTAAAAAATGTATATGATCAACTATTTAACCTAGTGTTTTGCCTATAGAATAGATGAATGTTCTAAACAATAGGCTGAATTACTAATATTCCAACACCTAAAACCCAATCTGAAAGAATCGTTTGAACTTTGATTGAAATAATAACAATGAATCCATAGAAAACCATAAGTGGGGTTATAACCAACCCAATCTAGTAGGTAATTAGAAAAAAATACTCATTAGAAAATATTGTGTTATAGATAAGACATCAGTTGTAGAGTCAAGCAACATCTTTTATGAATACTAAAAATTTGTTAGGACCAATAACAAACTCACTAAGCAATAGAACTCAAGAAACACTACCTAGTAACACAAAAGTGAAACCAAAAGAGCAAGGAAATGAGATTGTGGATGTCATTCAGTTAAGAAGATGAAAGAAGTTAGAAGATGTAACCAAGAAAGATCATATTGTAGATGAAGTTAACCCTGATACTAAATGATTTAGTCAACAACCTACCCTAGACTTAAGAAAATTAGACTCACTTCCCAGGAAGGAACCAGATTGATAGAAGAGGGGATAAAAGTTTTTATTGATGATTTATTGGTTCTTGGCATATCCTTTGAGGCCTATCATGAACACCTAGAAAGAAATTTGTAAAGTTGTGAAGAGACTAACCTAATGTTAATTTACAAAATGTATTAATTTACAGTTTGTGAAGGGTTTGTCCTTGGGCATAAGTTATCAGAGAATGGGATGAAAGTAGATTAGGTAATAAATTATCAGAGAATCAGATGATGAAAAAGAAGGAGATGAGGATTGATATTATGAGTCTAGTTTAGTTTGGTTTTGATGTTTGATTGTTGTTGGTGTTTGTATTATGATGTACTTTTATTTGAAACTTGTTGTAGTAAAAACTTTTATGTTGTGTTGTGAACTGAATCTGTAATAGTAATTGTAGGCTTTCATTTGTCCTGCATTTATAGTATTTTCAGTTTAGTTTTTCACTTTAGTTTTTTAGTTTTTGTATTTATGTTTGTTCTCAGCAAGTTCTCTAGAATATAGTATGCTTTATTTAATGTTTTAACGCTTGTATGTAGTTTTACAGTTAGTACCTGCAGTGTACCAGAGCCCAATTTCATAGTCAGAAATCATTTATAGTTCAATTTTTTTTCATGCATTTACTGTTTTCTTTTACCTACTAAATTTTATACTAAAAACATTTTTAAAAAATCACTTAAAAACTTAAGTTTGGGGCAAAAAAAAATTTATTTTGAAAAGGAGTAAACTAAATTTTATTTGTTCTTAAGTGACTATATTTTTAAAATTAATTTAACATAACCTGAGATATTAAGATTTAACTTTAAATGACTATACTTATGTTTATAAATAATATGCTAAATTTAGGTAAAAGAGTTAAAGATATTTGATATGATAGGATAAGACTATTTTTTTCTATTTAAAGTAAAGAAAATTATATTTTTAAAGTATTAAGAATTTTAGAGTTTAATGTAATAAGAAAAGAATGAGACTTTATGAAAAATCATAAACTAATATGAATTTATAAAGTGAATAAAGGTATGAGTTTTGACTTTAAGAAGAGGATAGTGAAGTTCAAAATTATTAAAGGCTATCCAGATATAGAAATCCTCACTTAAGAAAGAAAAAGAAAAAGAAAAAGATAAAGAAAAAGAAAAGAAAGGATTGAAAAGATCCTAAAAATAAAAAGGAAAGAAAAAGAAAATAAAAATAAGTGAAAAGAAGCTTGAGGAGATGCCTAATAAAAAAATAACTTTACTTGAATCGACTTATGGAAAGATCTTTATTACTTTTGCTGAACTTGTATTGAAGAATTAGTAGCATTCCTAGTAAAGTTTTCATGAAGTTCTTGTTCATATGAATGTTCTAAATGTCCTTAATGGGAAAAATTGCAATTCTTCTTGAAATGAATAGAGAGTCAAAAATCTTAAATTTGATTACTAAATATTCCTAGACTTAGATTTTGAATCTATGTTATTAATGGGTTTTTCTTAAATTTTTCTATTCTATTTATTAAACTAAAGTATAGTAGTTATATGTTAACCTCTATCCTAAGTCATATTTTTTTTGTAATAAAAGTGTCACCTGAGGACATGTAACACTTAAGTTTGGGGGATTTTGATATGCCAAAATAATATATTATTTTAATTATTTATTTTATGCTTATTTTTGGTGATATTGCACTTTAAAGAAGGGTACTTTTGTGTTTTTGTTGGAGATATATCATTTTTAGGCATTTGGAGCAGAAATAGTAAAAAGGAAAAAAATTTGGAACCAAAATAGCAAATTCTTGGATTCTGGCGCATGATGCGCCAAATCGACGCATGATGGGCCAAAATCCAGAGAACTCGCACATGATGCACCAGATTGGCGCATGATGTGTCAGGGATGACTTTTTCAAATTAAGGTGATTCGAGAAGAATTTTGCCAGAATTTTCAAAGGGATACTAGTCATACTCACCTCTTGAGTAATTCAATGCATCTAGACACTTTAGAAGGTTCTTTTATGAAGGGATAAACTCTAGGATCAAATGACACATCTTTTAAATTCAAAAGAGTTAACTTTTTGAAGAAATTTTGAAGGGAATTTTGAATTCTTTTCCAAAGGAGGCAACCTAAAATAAAAGAAGAAGACTTCTCATTCGAAAAAGAGGGTGGCGTCAGAGAGAGAGAATGGGGCGTGAGTTAGAGATAGAGAGAGAAGAGGAGATTTTCTTTTAGGGATGTAGAAAGAGAGGGAAGGTGAGAGATTTTTTCTTCATTGCACTTATAAGAGAGAATTGTGAGTGATTATAAAGAGAGAAAGTCTTGGAGAGAACTTCAAGAGATTTGCTTGGAAAGGTTTGTGAGTTAAGTTGTGTTTTTATTTTCTTTTATTTTGTAAACTTATTTTTATACGCAAAATTCATATTTTGTCGTATCCTATCATGAATTCTGAGTAGTCTTCTTTATCCTTCTCCCTACTTTGAGATATGGTTTTATAAAAAATAGATTTAGTTTTCCACAGTTTTAAATGATAATAATTTGTGATGATTTCAACTCCGATCTTCATTTACTTTTCAATATGGCTAATTAAAATGTTAAAACTTGTTGAGAGACATATGTTGTTAAATGAGATATGATTTCTATAACATAGGGAGAATCACATTTCATTTCATGGAAGAGTATGCCATCCATGGGATTGGATGCAAATAAATAGTGAACTATACTTTGTTGGATGCAGATTTAGAGATTTTAAGATGACAGATTAAAGTCCCCAATTTGGTCCAGTTGAATGGAAACTAATGTGAGATTGTTAGCCCTCAGGTGATGGAATAGTAGGAGCTCTGGAGTGGCAGCCGGTATCCTCCCAACCTAACAAAGAAATTATGGACCAAACTCTGGATTAGTCGATGTTCTTTATAGCATTCAGAAGAGGGTAAAGAATAAGATTGCTCCTATCTGACACAAAATAGTTTTTTATGTATTTTTTCAAATGATTTCAATTTCTTCACAATCCATATACTCATTGTAAAGGGAAATGATACTTTCTTAAATTTGAACTTTCCGTCACAATAAAAACTTTGTTTAATTTTCATAATTTTATTTTTAAAAGTTTAGTATTTAGTTTAATTTAACTTTTGTGGTCTTAAATCTGCATTTTAATTAACATTCACTTGGGTAGTTAATTTTCAAACTTTGCACTTAACTTTTACTTTTGTTTTTGTTTTCGTTATAAAATATTTTCATAATTTAAAGTAGGATTTTCTAACTTCCCTGTGGAATCGATATCTAGGACTCCATTAGAGCCCTTTATTATTTGAGTGATACGTATATTTGCATTGATATTAATGGGGATTTGGCAGTTCAAAAAGAGTTTTAAAAGATACATTATTTACATAAAGAGTATTTTTGTTTGAATTATATTGCATAGTTATTATATATTTGCAGTGTGTAATTTTGAAATATTGAAAAATATTTGCAAAATTTTCACACTAAATCACCCCGCATCACATCCCCACTACCGGAACTCGATTTCATCCCCTAAATTTAGGGATTTTTTTGGCACTTTACCAAACTCTTCAAACCCCAAATTGATCATTCCACAAGCTTCACTAGACCACAAAACAAATTCAACAATCAAAAGCTTGCTCTTCCGAACACTCTAACATAGTATTAGACCAAGCTTGAGTCACCCTCCGATCGAAATCATACCTAGGTTGTGCCTCACCTCTTGGGTAAATGTATAACTCAAATACCTAAATTTTGCCTTGGTTTCATCATTTGTGAATACAAATTGAATTTCATACGTGTTTAGCCTTATAGATAAGTTCATCTCACTTGGATGAAGGTGTAAGAACAAACCCCATGTGATTTGGTTAAGAATCAAGCATATATTAAGTCTAGAATGTGGATAGTTCTCGGGTTAGAATGATCGGTGACGATAAATAGATGTTTTTCATTTCAGAAAATGGACGGACCATATCACGTCGGAAAAGAAGATGGAACGCGAATCGTGGGCACGTTAGCAGGCTACGTGGAAAATGCAACAAATCGTAACATGACGCGCGGGGCTTTAGGGAGGCTAAGGTTTTGTTGGTTGCTAACGCAGATAAATAGATAAATAGGGTATTTTAGAATTAAATAAATACAAAAACTTCAAAAATTCATATTTTGATGTAGAAAAATCCTAAGAATAAAATTAAAATACCTCTGTGCTCAGTGAACACAGACGAAAAATATGAACAAAAAATTTTAAAATATTTGTCTTATATTTATTTTTAAATAAATTAAATGCTCTAGAGGTTAATAATTTAAAACTAATTAAATATTTACTAAAATTAAATGAAAATTTGACGACTTGTTCTCAACAAGCTTAGGGATCTTCTCTATTATTTCGAGGGTAACATAACATCTCTATGATCTAATTTCCTAGTTTTTGAAATATTTGATATTTTTTAAATTAAAAATTTATAAAAATTAAAATAATGGAAAAAATATATAAAATCATGTTTTGTAGATTTTCCGTCGTTAGAGGAGCTTAAGAGAAATAAAAGTTACATTTAAAAATTTTTAAGTCATTTTCTAATTTAAAATTAATAAAAATTATTAAAATTAGAAAAATATAAAATAATTCAAATAATCACTAAAATGACCCAAAATTTAGGTAATCATAAAAGGAGGCCCTTGTAAAAATTTGAAACTTAGAAAAATCAATTTTATTATAAAAATCTATTTTGAAAGAAAAGAATTTTTTTTTGCTTAAAATGATTATATAAATTAAAGTAAAAATAAAAAAAATTGTAAATTATGGTTTGGAGTGCTTTTTTATGACTAGAGACACCTAAGAAAAATAAAAAAGAGGTTAAAATAAAAAGTTTATTTTAAAGCTTATTTTGAAATTAAAAATTATTAAAAATAAAATAAATATCATAAAAATATAAAGTAAATTTTTCTAAGTTCTTTGAGATGAGAGAGACTTGTAAAACATACAAAAAAGAATTTTTGAAAAAAAAAATATATTTTCTATTTATTTATTCACTAAAATCATTTAAAAAATTATAAAATATAACATATAATTCAAAAATTCACAAACTTACTCCTAATGGTCCTCTAACCTAGGTCAATCTCCAATAATTTCCTTAAGGATATAAAGTTTATTTTACTTTGTTAGATTAGTTATCATTGAAAATACCTCTTTTTATGCTAAAACAATTATTCCAAATAAAACAAAATAAAAAAAAATCACTTCTGAGATATTGTAATTAATTGATGAGTAGGGCATTGGCAATTTGTCATATTCATTTGAGTTAAAATGAGAGAATTATGAAGTGGAGACCCTAAGATGCAAAATTATAAATATGGAACATTGAACTTAATTAAAAGTTAGGTCAAACTAAAATGTAAAAGGGAAACATTGATCATAACTAACTCTCTGAAATGATTGAAACATAAATGGTTAAGGGGTAGAAACCAACTCATTACATTTTCTATAAAAGGGTAAAAATGTAATTTTTTAATATGTTATGGTTTGAAAGTTCATTAAATTAGATGATCCTAATGTAAAGGGATTGATTTAGGAAGATGATAACCCACTATATTGAAGCCCTAAATCAAATGTTAGAAGATAATACAATCTTTTGAGAAAAAGAAGTTCATCTCATTTAACCTTTTCCAAATTTGCAAATCTACCCATGAAGATTTGAGAGTTTGGTAGTGAACTAGGTTTGATCCCACATCATTTAATTAGTGTTATAAAAGAGAACATAATCAATCATAAACATTTTTCAAACATTACAAGCTCAATTTCAATTATGGTGTCGGGATTGCTTAACAACTTAACTTGCCCTTAAGATGTCTAGCCACATAATTATAAAAGAAACATCAAATGAGTGTCTAGTAACCCCACTTAAGGGTTACTTAAAACATTAAAATTCACTGGTCGTAAGTTAAAATATTATAACTAAATTAACAAGGAATGATCAATTCAATAAGATAGAAAGTCAAAATGAACTTGAAATGACTAAGAGGATTCTAAAAGATGTTCAGGGTCATGCCTCGAGCAGTTTGAAAATCTTTTGAATATTTTGAAGGATACTTGGACCTATAATTCTTTGTTCAAGAAAATCATCCTTGAAACATTAGGGACCCACCAAGATATACATCTGGATTTGTCAATCCATCAATTCTAATAAAATACCACACATTATTTTTCCTACATTAATAACCTCATGTTCTAGGATTTAAGTTTTGGATAAGGTATTTAATTCCTAGTGAGCAACTCAAAATATTTTTTCCTACAAAAAGGATCATCAAGCTTGTGTAAATCTAAGGTCAAGTGATGATGACATTTATCATGTGTGCTAAGCGAGCGATAAAAAGTGAGATTTGGAACAGTATCTCCTACCTCAAGGATCCTCAATAAGTTGAGAGGATAGATCTAATGATACTATCCACCAAATTTTGATAGGGGATGCCCCTGAAACTCTTAGGTTGTCGGTAGTCCTAGCCTGATTAGAGAATTAGCCTACGGAATATACCACTTTACAAGAATAATACCTATAGTATAGATAACCATAATCCATTTTTTTTCATGACTATTTTACTTACCAAAGTAAACTCCACATGCACAAAAAACTAAAAAAGTTTTAATGAAAACCTATAAAGCTCCACAAGTTAATTACTTGGATCAGGATTAGAGATTGGCCTCCTCAGATTGTCGGGTTGGTATCTCTTACCCAAACTTGGAGTCATAAAACACATAACCCATCTCTGAGGCCCCATCTTTACTGAAGTCTACCACTTAACCTCAATCTTCCATTTGTATAATGGATTTTTTTATTCGATTTGAGTTTTACTCACGATTTAAATAGAGTTTCTCGTGATTTATTTAAGTTTCATAAGTTTGCTTAAATTTTCTGCACTTCATTGTAATATTTTACTAACCCCTTTTCAGCAATAACAGAGGCCCAAGTACTCGATGGTATGTTTTATTGCCTACTTTTATGTACTACACTTCTATTGTTCTTCCATATATGAATATTACCTGCAATACCCCTTAGAATAGGAGAACAGTGGTTTGGTTGTATAGGAAGTACACAGTGTCTAGACACCGACCAAACAATCTGCATTGTTGTTTTAAATTTAAACCCTGAACTTGCAATCATCGTGATGAAATGCTTGGAGCATACTTTGTGGGCAACATGACAATGATGTAAGGAAAAAATATCCTTGAGAGAGTAAAAGAGAACTTCAACAGTCAATCTTTCCTAGCTTGAGTAATAATAATCCATAGAACTTTGAGGTTGTCCACTTAGTGCGACATAAATCCTCATATTTTTATTAGGCATTTGCACAGCCACATTGTGCAATATAAGCCCTAACTCTCTTAGGACCTTGAGGTCATCATTTATTTTGACATAAATCCTCCTATCATCTAAGATATTTGCATGATCAAATATTGTGCAGATGTAAGCCCTATGTAATAAAAACAGCAGAATGAAACATCAAGTAATGTCATCTTTAAAATTGAAGCCATACCATAGGATAGTTTGAGAAGTCACTGAAGTTCTTCTCGAGATCTGTGACATCCCCTATTTCTCTTTCCTTTGGATTCCAAAATAATTGCTCTTATTTGATCCACTCTTATTTAATTTTTCAATTTTCAACCTTGAAAACAAAACTTTACAATCTTGAAGATAAATACCTCTGGTCATTATTGAAAGTTTTCTTAAGTTACTTCAGTCGCTTATGATGTCATTAACTATAGGGAATGCCTCTATAGGGAACTAAAGAACACATGTAATTGATGTGCCCCAAGTGTGTCCTTTTTTTCTGCTTGTTTTATGTCAATTTAATTCCCCGGTACAGTGTCAATAACTTGACCCATTTCAAAATTACATAGTACTTTAGTTTTCAAAAATATGGCGAACAACTTCACCCAATTTATATTAAGCAGTTAATGTGAAAAATTGAAATGATATATAAAATATATAAAATAGTTCACACACTAGTGGTTTTACGCAAGTGCATGTATCGCTTCAAGTAATATAGGGCTTTCTTTAAAAATCACACTATCGATCCCACAGAGAAGCGCAGTAGAAAATCTTTTAGGCTAATTCTAGTCTAGGACTATGAAGACTTAATTTGGAAGGTGGAAATTTTTATGATAATAACATAAATCATAATATTCAAATATAAAAATTAAAGTATGAAAAACAAATTAAAATATTTTTAATGAATGCTAATAGAAATGTAACGAAAAGAACTAAGTTTACTAAACTATTTACTAAACCTTAAAGTTAAATTTTCCATGACTACAAAAAATTTTGGTGTGACGAAGTGTTTAAATTTAAGAAAGCCTCCTTCCCTTTATAATTAGTATATGGATTGTGAAGAAATTAAAATCATTTAAAAATACATAAAAATTATTTTGAGCCAAATAGGAGCAATCTTATTCTTTACCCTCTTCCAAGTACTATGAAGAACATTGACTAATCCAGGGTTTGGTCCCTAATTCCGAGGTTTGGCTAGGGGGAGGATACCAGTTGCCACTTTAGAGCTCCCACTACTCACTTACCTGAGGGCTCACAATCTCGCATAAGTTTCTAATGAACTGATCTGAATTAGGGATTTTAATTTATCACCTTAAAATCTCCAATTCTGCATCCAACAAAGTATATTTCCCTATTTATTTGCACTCAATTCTATGAATGACATACTCTCCCATGAAATCAAATGTGATTCTCCCCATGTTGTTGAAATCATAGCCCTTTCGGAACATATATTTCTCAACACACTAACATTTTAATTGATTAGATCAAAAAGTGAACGAAGATAAGTATTTCAATCATCACAAATTATTGATAATTAAAACTGTATAAAAAAATCAAATCTTCACAAAACCATATCACAAAATAGGGAGAAGGATAAAGAAGACTACTCAGAATTAATGAGAAGGATTCGACAAAATACGAATTTCATATATAAAAATAAGTTAACAAAATAAATAAAGAAAAGAAAATAACTTATCTCACAATCTTTCTCAAAAAAATCCCTACAAGTTCTCTTCAAGCACTTTCCCTCTTTACAAGTACTCTCAATTCTCTCCTAGAAATGTATTGAAGAAGAAATATGTCACCTTCCCTCTCCTCTTAATATCCTTGAAGAAAATCTCCAAACCCTTCCTCTCACTCTCACACCACACACACACACACACACACACACACACACACACAACTCACTCCCACACAACTCTTCTTCAAGCCCTAAACTTCCTTCTCTTTTATAAAAGGTTGCCTCCCTCCAAAAAGAATTCAAAATTCCCTCTAAAATTCTATCCAAAAGTTCACTCTTTTGAATTCAAAATACCATCACAAAAGAACCTTCAAAAGTGTCTAGATGCATCGAATCACTTCAAGGGGTGTTTCGAACAAGTGTCCCTTTGAAAATTTGCGCAAAACTTCGTCTCGAACCGCCTTAATTCACAAAAAAAAGTAATCTCTGATTGATCTGGCACCAAATCGACGCATCATGCGCTAGTTTTCTAGATTTTGGGGCATCATGCACCAGTTTGGTGCATCATGCACCAGTTTGGTGCATCATGCACCACTCTGCATCAGCTCTACTATTTTGCTCCGTTTGGCTCTGTTCCAGCTCCGTTTCACCCCCTTTCAGTTGTGTTTTGCTCATAACTGATATTCCTACAAAATAACATGAAAATAACCTTTTTTTAAAGTGTAATTTCATTCAAAAACATGTGAGAAATGTAAAGTAGATTAAGCATAGAAAGACATATCAAAATGTACCAAGTCAGAATTTTCTTTCTTGCATGTTTTTACTCCAAATTGTACCATTTTTGCTTCATTTTCTCCAAAAGTCTATGTCTTGTACCTAAAACCAAATATCTGCAAAATACCTTCCTTTAAAGTGTAATATCATTAAAAATCATTAAAAATTCACCATAAATAATATATAAAAAAGTAAGTAATTTTTGGCGTGTTAACTCCCCCAATCTTAAACATTACTTGTCCTCAAGTAAACCTTTTACCAAAAAGTAAGATTTCCACTCACGCACACCACTTTTTCTGACATAAAGCACTCTATTATAGTGTAGGGATGAATTGCCTAATAGAGGCCTCAAGCAACCTTCCAGAAAGAAATACATTGAATCTTTTATAAATTTTTCTAGGATCGCTTCCAAACCGTCTCAGGGGCTGTCAACACCGTTTTGGTGTCATTTTCTATACTCTGGCACTGTAAGCATAGGTTCTGGCGCCGTTAGCGCCTTCCCTATGCAACTCCACCATCTTGCTTCTTTTGACTCCGTTTTAGCTCCGTTTCGCCCTATTTCAGTTGCATTGCATTCCTAACATATAGACCTACAAAATAAACATAAAAATAACCTTCTTTTAAAGTGTAATTTCATTAAAAAATGTGTGAGAAATGTAAAATTGATTAAGCATAGAAATACATCGAAATATGTCAGGACAGAATTTTCATTCTTGCTCGTTTTTGCTCTAAATTGCATCGTTTTTTCTTCTTTTTCTCAAAAACTCCATTTTCTATACGTAAAATCAAAAAAAATACAAATACCTTCCTTTAAAGTGTAATATCATTAAAAATTATTAAAATTAGGCATTAAAAGCACATGAAAAATTGAACCTTTTTTACGCGTATCAGGACCCAATGAGTTCAGAGGATAAGTTGTAATTCTGCTGCCGGTGGGCTCGGTACTAATTCTGAAAGGAAATGGAGCCAATCTAGCAAAGCACTGCATTCCTTGAGTGCCATGATGCAGAGTTTCCATAACACTGAGAAGGATGGAAGATAACAAGATTTCATATTGATTCCGACCAGATCCTGAGTTATAGGAGCTGCGCCCGTACGAGCAATGAGATGGTTAAACCTCTGAATATACGTAAAAGGAATTCTTCTCCTTGAGCATGGCTTAGTAGGTCAGCTTATTTAAGAGCTCACCCCACAAATGATAGATGGACAATCGATAGACACATTTGTATCGTGCATGATGCAATAGATATGATATGAAATGTATCAGATGTGTTCGACATATGATATGTATACAACATGTGATGTCTCAAGGATGTGTTCAACATGTTGTTTCTTTGGATGTTGTAGCTTGTATTCAGTCTGTACACTTGTTTGAAGTAGATTAATGAAATTTCTTTCAAATTTCATCATATTTGTCAAATTGCCCTTGAGTTTTTCTAATGAATATTTAATTACTATTTTTGAACAAAATAGACTTTATTATTTGTACATAGTGAACTACATAGTTAACGGTATTATACATTTTGATGTTGTATAACCAAATAAACATTTTTATTTTTTTAAGTCATGTTTAACTTTTAGGATGAGCCATTTTTTGTTTAAATAATATAACAAACAAATTATAAGGTGGTGTGTCTCATTAGAATAAGTTCAATTGATTGTTAGATCCTACTATGCTTTTGCTTTTGAATTTTTAGCTCATTTAAGAGAATTTAGAATAGCCTCAAAGATTTTGAAATCTAGATTTTACTAGTAGACCCTATTTCAAAATGTTAATGATTATATTAAAATATGTGATTTGTCTCATAGGGAAGATAATTTTTTTAAAAGAAATGAGATGCAATTAAATTAAATTTTGGAATTGGATATATTTGATGTTTAGGCCATTCTTGCCTTTTGTAGATAAGATCCATATCTTATAGGTAGTTTATATCTCAAAACAGATTGAAGTTATAGTTTTACCCAAATGTGATTCACTAAGAGTCCTGAGTTTTTTTTTAAGGAATAATATTTTTAGTAGATTAAATCACTTATGGTTATAATTATCTATCATAATATCCATTTCTATAGTGAAAGAGTTTAGCCACTAGTTGCTAAATTTGGATTAGACAAAAGAAAAATATTGCTTACCATCCTCAAACTAGTGGATTAGTAAAAGTATATAATAGTTATATCAATATAGGTTTAGAAAAATAATACTAATCTAAGTATAAATTATTTGTCTCTCAAGCAAGATGACACTTGTGTGGTCCTATTAGATAGCAAAAAAAATATTGTGGTCCTATTTTGAGCTGAAAGTGATCTAAATAACTCAATTTGAGCCAACACATTTAATTTCAAGCTGACTTGGCTCAAAATTGAATATAACAAGAGTTGAGATGATAGTAAGCCACTCTAAATTTATTTGAGATGATTTTGAGCCCACCCCAGCTCAACTCAAAATCAGATCTTTGTTAGATTTAAGTTCAAGCTGTAAAACGTCAGTAGTTGTGAACTTATGTGGCACTAACTAGTTTATTCTATTTGCGACCCAACCACTTACCCCTCCCACATATTCTTTCAAATCTATGAGGTGTCAATCCTTAAATAATTTTGTATAAATTTTATGCACACTCCTTCCCTCCTTGATCCAACAAGCGGAGTAGTGCATAAGGGCCATTTCTTGGGTGTATACGTGTTCCCCTATATTTAAATGCATACTCACCCCACAAATTGGTGTGGAGGTGCCATCCTTTGGCATGAACACTCCAATATGACATGTATATGCCAAACTGGTGTGCATGCACGACATCCTCCCTTCAATCCATAAGTAACAAACTTTGGTGGTACCCTTGTTGGCACTTTTATTGGCACCTAGGTGCCTTTTCTTTTTTTTACCTAACACAATTAAACACATACTCACTCATTTCTTACCTACTTCATTTCATGCTTACCTAACAGGTCATTTCTTATCTACCTCTCTCCATTTCTTCATCCCACCACTTTTCACTTGTAAAAAACACTTACTTGATGGTATAAGCACATCCATTCTATTCTATACAAACCTTAAAAAATATTGAGTCAAATTTTACATTCTTAGTTTAGGAGGAGTATTATTTTTTCTCTCAATTACCTTTGTGCTCCTTATCAGTAAGACACAAAAAATTCACTTCATTAACTCTAATTTTCATTTCTTTTGAAAGGGTTCCTAAAGAAAAGGGAGGAAAAACCTTATTTTCTTTTGATTCTATGAATTTTGTAAGCCTTACAGTTGTTGTCCGTTATTACAATTCTTACTATTTAAAATTTTTTTTCTAGGGACAACATTTTGTTATTTTTGGGAGGAGATTGGAGGTTTTCATAACTTGGAGAGGGTGGGACAAGTTATGCTGTGAGACTAGGATTGCGGTTATTCTTCATGTAAGGGAGATTTATGCAAATTTACAATAATATAAAGATGAGAATTTCTTTGTGACGAAGAAGTGGGTATATTTTTTCTCATTTATTATCAACTCCATTTATTATCTTCTTGATATCCAAAATAATTTTTTTTTGAATTTCTTTCCTCTAAATCTATTCTTTTTGAAATTATCAAATTATTAGTTTATGGCATAACGCAGTGGAGAGTAAGAAAAAATAAGAAAGTGAATTTCCTTGATGTTTCTTTGAAGTTGAATCCAAAGCTTGACAATGCTTCATATCTACCAAACTTTTTCCAAACACTAATTTGAGTGAGATCACAAAGGTGAGAGCGATATTAAATATTGTATTCAGTTATAAGAGAAAATTGATATGGATCAACTAATTTAACTCCCCATTTGCAATTTTATTGGTAGGATCTTTATTGTATCCTCCATATGTCTTGAAGGATTTCTTTTCACATGATCTGACACAACATTCATATAAGACTACAATATCCCGAAGGATAGCAAAATACCTAAGAATGGTTCTATTCACTTGGATGAGGGAGATCTCCTTGATATATGGTTCCATAAAACTTGAGGTTTTTCCCTTAACTTACAGGTGTATGATAAGATTTATTTTATTCTAGGGTATAGTGCCCCTTTGATCGGAAGGTCTAATATTTAATTACATCTGTGAAGTTGTTGCTTCTAAGAATATTCTTAATTAAAATCTTTTCTCATATCTTTTTTGTTCATTGGTAAGTGTCTGCTGATAGATATTGAAGACTAATTTGGATGGATTATAATGTTGTGTTGATCTCACTTCTATGATAGCCTACCCCAAATTGACATTTATGAACAAGACATATCTTGAGCTGTCTGACCAAAGGAAAATATGTTGAGATTTTCATACCAATTTTATACTATTTTTAATGATATTGCACTTTAAAGAAAGATATTTTTGATGTTTTGTTGCAGGAATGATGAATTAGGATAATTTGAGCAAAAAGATACAAAAACGAGCGATTTGGAGCGAAAAGGACCAAAATGTGAAGATTTGAACTAGGCCGCCGATGGCGCTCTTGACCCCGTCGACGGTGAGTTTTTACAAAGACTACAAGACAAAATTCTCCAGAAGCCCGTCGACGGCGCCATCGACCCGTCGACAGCGAGATCGACGGTTATGCCTACTCAAGCTTTAGATAAGGCCAAATTTTGAAGGGATGCTTAGGAAACTCTTGGGAAAGCTCATCCACAACTTTAAAAGAACATTTTGGCCAAAAATAGAAGAGGGCTAGAAGCCTTGGAAGTTATCATTAGTGTATAGAATTTCCAATAGAGTGTAACAATTGTGAGGAATTCTTCGAGAGATTGTAAGAGTGGAGGGAGAGTGAGACATTTCTTACTCCTTGCTACTTCAAAGAGGAATTCTGTGTGTTGTAAAGAAAGGAAGAGATTCAGAGGAACTTTGAGGAGTGTTCTTGGGGAGAAATTAGAGATAAGTTTTTTACTTTTTGTAGTTTGTATGACTTTGATTTTTTATATGAATTCCGAATTTTGTTGTGTTTTCCCCATGAGTTCTGAGTAGTTTTCTCTGTCTTTCTCCTTGTCTTGAGATTTGTGAAATGATGATTTGAATTGGTGAAGCCATGAAAATGTTTATGAAATTGTGATGATCTTTTCACTTCGATCTTAATTTATTTTCAATATGGCCAATTGATTTGTTAAAATATGTTGAGTTTTACAACTAAAGTGAAGGTTACATCCAAGATTCAGGGAGGTCAAAGCCCTTGGAAATTGGGTGCAAA
>JXCR01091642.1:139303-174728 GCA_002079205.1 Phalaenopsis hybrid cultivar | reverse complement strand
CCAAAGGGTAAAGAATAGGAATGCTCCTATTTGGCACAATATAAATTGAACTAATTCATTTTATCCATTCACTATAATTTCTTGAGAAGGAGAAGGATGTTTTCTTACATATTGAATATCACAATTAAACCCTACTTTATATCATTAGTTATTTGTTAGTTATTAAAATTATCTATTTATTTCAATTGCCTATTAGTGACAGATAAGCAAATTGAACGTCATTGTTGTGATTAAAGTCTTGCTTTTCTAATGTCTTAGTCCGTAATTCTAAATTAGTCCCTGTGGGATCGATATTTAGGACTCCATTAGAGCCCTATATTACTTGAGCAATACGTATACTTGCATTGACAAATTCGACTTTAACATTATTGAATATTATATTTATACATCTTAATCAAATCAAACACATCTATAAAGCTGCAATCAAGTCTTTGGACGCCGTTGCTGGAAATTAAATCTTCTAGTAGCGCCATCAAATTTTGTATTTGTCGATTTACAAAAAATCGGTCAAGTTTTTGGCGCCATTGCCGGGGAGTGATTGAGTGAGTGAGTAAAAAAAATCACAATTAGAGTAACGGAAAAATTAGGAATTAGAAAATTTTTACTTAAATTGCAACTTATTTTTATATTTATATTTAATTTAATTATATTAATGAGTACTGATTTCAAATTGTATGCATAATTTTTGGACCTGCAAATCTTATACCCTACGATTCGGAATTGGAACGCACTGTTAGAAGAATTAGAAAATTAAGAAGAGAACCTAAAAATTCTGATATAATGGAAAACAACCTGAACAATCAAGGAATAGAGAATGAACACCAATCTAGACCCCTAAGAGATTATGCAAATCCTACAGCAGATGATATTCACTTATCTATCCAAAATCCTGATGTAGCTGCTAATTCATTTGAGCTTAAACCTGTTATTATCCAAATGATACAAAACAATCAATTTGGAGGTACACCAAATGAAGATCCTAATTTACACCTCGCTAGTTTTTTAGAACTATGTGCTACTTTTAAATATGACAGAGTCTCAAATGATGATGTTAGATTTAAAACTGAGGAGATAAGGATGTGGTTAAATTTGTTAGCACCTGGATCATTAGAACTTGAGGAGAACTTTCACAGAAATTTCTATCTAAATATTTCCCTCCATCCAAAACTACTAGAACTTGGGGAGAACTTTCACAAAAATTTCTATCCAAATATTTCCCTCCATCCAAAACTATTAAGAACTTGGGGAGAACTTTCACAGAAATTTCTATCCAAATATTTCCCTCCATCCAAAACTGCTGAACTTAGAAATGACATAACATCAACTTGGGAGAACTTTCACAGAAAGTTCTATCCAAATATTTCCCTCCATCCAAAACTGCTAAACTTATAAATGACATAACATCGTTCTGTCAGTCCAAATATTTCCCTCCATCCAAAACTGCTAAACTTAGAAATGACATAACATCATTCTGTCAGATTGATGGAGAGTCAATATATAACTATTAGAACTTGGAGAGAACTGTCACAAAAATTTCTATCCAAATATTTCCCTCCATCCAAGGTATTAGAACTTGGGGAGAACTTTCACAGAAATTTCTATCCAAATATTTCCCTCCATCCAAAGCTGTAGAAATGACATAACATCGTTCTGTTAGATTGATGGAGAGTCAATATATGAAGCTTGGGAGAGATTTAAAGATCTTCTTAGGAAGTTTTCTCATCATTCGTTACCAAATTGGTTAATAATTCAAACTTTTTATAATAGATTAGTGGGATCTCTTGTATCGATTGTAGATGCTGCGGCTGGTGGTTCTTTAATGTCAAAACCTTTTGGTGACGTTTATTTATTAATAAAGAGATGGCTACCAACAATTTTCAATGGCCCTCTGAGCGGGTAAATCCTAAAAGAGTAGCTAGTATCCATGATTCTGATGCAATATCTATGTTAGCTTCACAGATTGCTGCAATATCAAAGAAATTAGATCATTATGGGATGAATTATTCTTCAACACCTCCTATGATGGAAGAAAATTCATCTGGGCAATTTGTGGATGTTCAACCTTCATATGAGACCTTAAATGCTATTAATAGACCCAACAACCCATATTTGAACTATTATAACCCAGGTTAGAAGAATCATGCAAATTTTAATTGGAATAACAATTCTTCTACAAATCAATAATGTGCAAACAACTTAGTGATCCCATTAGGAAATTCATCTAACCAGGGAAATATTAACTATAGACCTTCTTATCCTCTGGGATTTAATAGTAATACTCAAATTAGGGAGAGGAAGTTATCTATGGAAGAGCTGATATTAAACATGGGTTAACAATTACAAAATCAAGGAAATCAATTACAGATTCAAGGAAATCAATTACAACATCAAGAAACTGCTATTAAGAATATTGAAAACCCATTAAGCATATCGCTACTGCGTTTAGTTACCGAACATTAGGAACTTTTCCGAGTACTGTGGAACCAAATCCTAAAGATCAAGAAAAAGAACAAATCAAGGCAATTCAATTATAAAGTAGAAAAGAATTAAAGATAAGAGTGCAAAAAGAAATAGAAACTGAAAAAGAGAAAGTGGATACTGAAAAAGAAAAGGATCTAGAGTACCCAGATTTAGAGTATCCATTTACACCAATGAAAATTACTGTGGAGAAACCTCCACAACCATTTCCTTAAAGGTTGAAGCAACACAAATAGAATAAACAATTTTCTAAATTTTTAGAAATTCTTAAGAAGTTAACGGTGAACATTCCCTCTGTAGAAACAATTTTCCAAATTTTTAGAAATTCTTAAGAAGTTAACAGTGAATATTCCCTTCGTAGAGGCCGAGCAGATGCCCAATTATGTGAAATTTATGAAAGATATTCTGAACAAGAAAAGGAAGTTCACAGACAACAAAATTGTTGCACTTAACGAAGAGTGTAGTGCAATTATTCAGAAAAAGCTTCCTAAGAAATTAAAAGATCCTAGTAGTTTCACTATACCATGTGCTATTGGTGAAAAATTTTATGGAAGAGCTTTATGTGACTTGGGAGCCAGCATTAATCTTATGCCTCTATCAATTTTCAAAAGATTAGGATTAGGAGAAGTCTCACCTACTTCTATAACTCTACAGTTAGCTGATCATTCAGTTACATATCCTAAGGGAGTTATAGAAGATGTGTTAGTAAAAGTGGACAAATTTATCTTTCCTTTGGATTTCTTTGTTTTAGATATGGAGGAAGATAAAGAAATACCTATCATTTCAGGGAGACCATTTTTAGCTACTGGAAAAGCTATGATAGATGTTCAAAAAGGAGAATTAACTATGAGAGTAAATGATCAAGAAGTGACTTTTAACATTGCGAAATCTATGAAATACCCTGCTGTTGAAAGAGATAATGAGTGTTTTCGCATGAAAATTATTGAACATCTACTGAACGAACATTTTAAAGAATATTTTGAAGATAAAAAGTATTTTGAAAAAGAAGAGCATTTTGAAGAACAAATTGAAGAGAATGATGAAATTATTCTGGATAAATTAGAAAATGAAGAATTAGATTATGTTCAAGAAAGATTTGAGATGTTGGATATTACAGAAAATGCAGATAAGAATCTATTTCCATCAATTATAAAACCACCTGTACTTGAGTTGAAAATATTACCTAGCCACTTGAAGTATGTGTTTGTGGGAGACTCATCTACATTACCTGTTATTATATCTTCAGAATAAAATGAACTGCAAGAGCAAAACCTGTTAGATACATTAAAAAGATATAAGAAAGCTTTTGGTTGGACCTTAGTTGTTATTAAGGGAATCAGTCCTTCAATCTATATGCACAGAATTATATTAGATGAACAATATAAACCAAGAGTTGATCCACAAAGGAGATTGAATCCGATAATGAAAGAAGTAGTTCTAAACCAAGATTTGATCCACAAAGGAGGTTAAACCCTATAATGAAAGAAGTAGTAAAAAAATAAATTTTGAAATGGTTAGACACTGGAATTATATATCCTATTTTAGATAGTGCGTGGGTAAGTTCAATTCATTGTGTTCCTAAAAAAGGAGGAGTGACAGTTGAAACAAAAGAAAATAATGAATTAAAACCTATCAGACAAGTTACTGGGTGGCATATTTGCATTGATTATAGAAATTAAATACTGCCACTAGGAAAAATCACTTCGCTTTACATATTTGCATTGATTATAGAAAATTAAACACTGCCACCAGGAAAGATCACTTCCCTTTCCCTTTTTAGATCAGATAGTGGATAGACTTGCTGGGCACAAATATTTTTGCTTTTTAGATGGATATATCAGTTACCATCAAATTCTTATTGCTCCTGAGGATCAAGAAAAGACAAAATTTACTAGTCCTTTTAGAACTTTTTTATTTAGAAGAATGTCTTTCAGATTATGTAATGCACCTGCAACATTCCAGAGATGTATGATGTCCATATTTAGTAAGTTAATTGATGATGGATTGGAAGTATTTATGGATGATTTCTCTGTATTTGGAACATCATTTGACGCATGCTTAAATTACCTTAAAGAAGTTTTGGAGTTATGCGAAAGAACTAATTTAGTTCTAAATTGGGAGAAATGTCAATATATGGTTACAGGAGGAATTGTGTTAGGGCATAAATTTCGGAAGATGGTATGGAAGCAGACCCTGTAAAAATTCAAGTTATATCTAAACTAACACCTCCTACTAATGTAAGAAAAGTTAGGAGTTTTCTTGGACATGTTGGTCTTTACAGGCGTTTTATTAAAGGTTTCTCAAAAGTTACTAAACCTCTATGCCATCATTTAGAAAAGGACAAGAAATTTGAATTTATTGAAAGCTATTTAAATGCCTTTGAGTTATTAAAAGAAAATTAATTACATCCCCTATCNTTTTGAAAGTTTAGTATTTAGTTTAATTTAACTTTTGTGGTCTTAAATCTGCATTTTAATTAACATTCACTTCGGTAGTTAATTTTCAAACTTTGCACTTTACTTTTACTTATGTTTTTGTTTTCATTATAAAATATTTTCATATTTTACTGTAGGATTTTCTAACTTTCTTGTGGAATCGATATCGAGGACTGTATTAGAGCCCTTTATTACTTGAGTGATACGTATACTTTCATTGGTATTAATGGGGATTTGGCTGTTCAAAAAGAGTTTTAAAAGATAAATTATTTACATAAAGAGTATTTTTGTTTCAATTATATTGCATAGTTATTATATATCTGCAGTGTGTAATTTTGAAATATTGAAAATTATTTGCAAAACTTTCACACAAAATCACCCCGCATCACATCCCCACTACACGTACTCGATTTCATCCCCTAAATTTAGAGATTTTTTTGGCACTTTACCAAACTCCTCAAAACCCCAAATTGATCACTCCACAAGCTTCACTAGACCACAAAGCCATTTCAACAATCAAAAGCTTGCTCTCCCAAACACTCTAACATAGTATTAGACCAAGCTTGAGTCACCCTCCAATCGAAATCATACCTAGGTTGTGCGTCACCTCTTGGGTAAATTTATAACTTAAATACCTAAATTTTCCTTGGTTTCATCCTTTGTGAAAAGAAATTGAATTTCATACGTGTTTAACCTTATAGATAAGTTCTTCTCACTTGGATGAAGGTGTAGGAACAAAACCCATGTGATTTGGTTGAGAATCAAGCATATATTAAGTCTATAATGTAGACAGTTCTCGGGTTAGAACGATCGGAGATGATAAATAGATGTTTTTCATTTCAGCGAATGGACGGACCATTCCACATTGGAAAAGAAGATGGAACGCAAACCGTGGGCACAGTTAGCAGGCTACGTGGAAAATGCAGCAAATCGTACCACGACGCGCGGGGCTTCAGGGAGGCTAAGGTTTTGTTGGTCGCTAACGCGGACAAATAGATAAATAGGGTATTTTGGAATTAAATAAATAAAAAAACTTCAAAAATTCTTATATTGATGTAGAAAAATCCTAAGAATAAAATAAAAATACCTCCGTGCTCAGTGAACATAGAAGAAAAATATGAACATAAAATTTAAAAATATTTGTCTTATATTTATTTTTAAATAAATTAAATGCTCTAGAGGTTAATTAATTTAAAACAAATTAAATATTTACTAAAATTAAATGAAAATTTGACGGCTTGTTCTCAACAAGCTTAGGCATCTTCTCTATTATTTCGAGGGTAACATAACATCTATATGATCTAATTTCCTAGTCTTTGAAATATTTGGTATTTTTAAATTAAAAAGTTAAAAAAAATTAAAATAATGGAAAAATATATAAAATAATGTTTTGTAGATTTTCCGTGGTTAGAGGACCTTAAGAGAAATAAAAGTTACATTTNTTTTTTTGTAATAAAAGTGTCACCTGAGGACATGTAACACTTAAGTTTGGGGGATTTTGATATGCCAAAATATTATATTATTTTAATTATTTATTTTATGCTTATTTTTGGTGATAGTGCACTTTAAAGAATGGTACTTTTGTGTTTTTGTTGGAGATATATAATTTTTAGGCATTTGGAGCAGAAATAGTAAAAAGGAAAAAATTTGGAACCAAAATAGCAAATTCTGGGATTCTGGCGCATGATGCGCCAAATCGGCGCATGATGGGCCAAAATTCAGAGAACTCGCACATGATGCACCAGATTGGCGCATGATGTGCCAGGGATGACTTTTTCAAATTAAGGTGATTCGAGAAGAATTTTGCCAGAATTTTCAAAGGGATACTAGTCATACACACCTCTTGAGTAATTCAATGCATCTAGACACTTTAGAAAGTTCTTTTATAAAGGGATATGACTCTAGGATCAAATGACACATCTTTTAAATTCAAAAGAGTTGACTTTTGGAAGAAATTTTGGAGGGAATTTTAAATTCTTTTCCAAAGGAGGCAGCCTAAAATAAGAGAAGAAGACTTCTCATTCGAAAAAGAGGGTGGCGTGAGATAGAGAGAATGGGGCGTGAGTTAGAGATAGAGAAAGAAGAGGAGATTTTCTTTTAGGGATGTAGAAGGAGTAGGAAGGTGAGAGATTTCTTCTTCATTACACTTATAAGAGAGAATTGGGAGTGATTGTAAAGAGAGAAAGGTTTGGAGAGAACTTTTAGAGATTTGCTTGGAAAGGTTTGTGAGTTAAGTTGTGTTTTTATTTTCTTTTGTTTTGTAAACTTGTTTTTATATGCGAAATTCATATTTTGTCGTATCCTCTCATGAATTCTCAGTAGTCTTCTTTATCTTTATCCCTACTTTGAGATATGGTTTTATAAAGAATAGATTTTATTTTCCACAATTTTAAATGATAATAATTTGTGATGATTTCAACACCGATCTTCATTTACTTTTCAATCTGGCTAATTAAAATGTTAAAACTTGTTGAGAGACATATTTTCTTAAATGAGATGTGATTTCTACAACATAGGGAGAGTCACATTTGATTTCATGGAAGAGTATGTAATCTTTGGGATTGGATGCAAATAAATAGTGAACTTTACATTGTTAGATGCAGAATTAGAGATTTTAAGGTGATATATTAAAATCCCTAATTTGGTCCAATTGAATGGAAACTAATGCAAGATTGTTAGGCCTCAGGTGACGGAGTAGTGGGAGCTCTGGAGTGGCAGCCGATATCCTCCCAACCTAACAAAGAAATTATGGACCAAACTCTTGGTTAGTCGATATTTTTTATAGCACTCAGAAGAGGGTAAAGAATATGATTGCTCCTATCTGACACAAAATAGTTTCTTATGTATTTTTTCAAATGATTTCAATTTCTTCACAATCCATATATTCATTGTAAAGGGAAATGATACTTTCTTAAATTTGAACTTTCCGTCACAATAAAAACTTTGTTTAATTTTCATAATTTGATTTTTGAAAGTTTAGTATTTAGTTTAATTTAACTTTTGTGGTCTTAAATCTGCATTTTAATTAACATTCACTTGGGTAGTTAATTTTCAAACTTTGCACTTAACTTTTACTTTTGTTTTTGTTTTCGTTATAAAATATTTTCATAATTTAAAGTAGGATTTTCTAACTTCCCTGTGGAATCGATATCTAGGACTCCATTAGAGCCCTTTATTATTTGAGTGATACGTATATTTGCATTGATATTAATGGGGATTTGGCAGTTCAAAAAGAGTTTTAAAAGATACATTATTTACATAAAGAGTATTTTTGTTTGAATTATATTGCATAGTTATTATATATTTGCAGTGTGTAATTTTGAAATATTGAAAAATATTTGCAAAATTTTCACACTAAATCACCCCGCATCACATCCCCACTACCGGAACTCGATTTCATCCCCTAAATTTAGGGATTTTTTTGGCACTTTACCAAACTCTTCAAACCCCAAATTGATCATTCCACAAGCTTCACTAGACCACAAAACAAATTCAACAATCAAAAGCTTGCTCTTCCGAACACTCTAACATAGTATTAGACCAAGCTTGAGTCACCCTCCGATCGAAATCATACCTAGGTTGTGCCTCACCTCTTGGGTAAATGTATAACTCAAATACCTAAATTTTGCCTTGGTTTCATCATTTGTGAATACAAATTGAATTTCATACGTGTTTAGCCTTATAGATAAGTTCATCTCACTTGGATGAAGGTGTAAGAACAAACCCCATGTGATTTGGTTAAGAATCAAGCATATATTAAGTCTAGAATGTGGATAGTTCTCGGGTTAGAATGATCGGTGACGATAAATAGATGTTTTTCATTTCAGAAAATGGACGGACCATATCACGTCGGAAAAGAAGATGGAACGCGAATCGTGGGCACGTTAGCAGGCTACGTGGAAAATGCAACAAATCGTAACATGACGCGCGGGGCTTTAGGGAGGCTAAGGTTTTGTTGGTTGCTAACGCAGATAAATAGATAAATAGGGTATTTTAGAATTAAATAAATACAAAAACTTCAAAAATTCATATTTTGATGTAGAAAAATCCTAAGAATAAAATTAAAATACCTCTGTGCTCAGTGAACACAGACGAAAAATATGAACAAAAAATTTTAAAATATTTGTCTTATATTTATTTTTAAATAAATTAAATGCTCTAGAGGTTAATAATTTAAAACTAATTAAATATTTACTAAAATTAAATGAAAATTTGACGACTTGTTCTCAACAAGCTTAGGGATCTTCTCTATTATTTCGAGGGTAACATAACATCTCTATGATCTAATTTCCTAGTTTTTGAAATATTTGATATTTTTTAAATTAAAAATTTATAAAAATTAAAATAATGGAAAAAATATATAAAATCATGTTTTGTAGATTTTCCGTCGTTAGAGGAGCTTAAGAGAAATAAAAGTTACATTTAAAAATTTTTAAGTCATTTTCTAATTTAAAATTAATAAAAATTATTAAAATTAGAAAAATATAAAATAATTCAAATAATCACTAAAATGACCCAAAATTTAGCTAATAAGAAATATGAGGCCCTTGTAAAAATTTGATACTCAGAAGAATCAATTTTATTATAAAAATTTATTTTGAAAGAAAATAATTTTTTTCCTTAAAATGATTATATAAATTAAAATAAAAATAAAAAAATTGTAAATAGTGGTTTGGAGTGTTTTTTATGACTAGAGACAGCTAAGATAAATAAAAATGAGGTTAAAATAAAAATTATATTTTAAAGTTTATTATGAAATTAAAAATTATTAAAAATAAAATAAATATCATAAAAATAAAAAGTAAAGTTTTCTAAGTTCTTTGAGATGAGAGAGACTTGTAAAATATAAAAAAAATGAATTTTTGAAAGAAAATAAATTTTCTATTTATTTATTCACTAAAATCATTTAAAAAGTTATAAAATATAACATATAATTCAAAAATTCACAAACTTACTCCTAATGGTCCTCTAACCCAAGTGAATCGCTAATAATTTCCTTAAGGATATAAAGTTTATTTTACTTTGTTAGATTAGTTATCATTGAAAGTACCCCTTTTTATGCTAAAACAATTATTCCAAATAAAAAAAAATTAAAAAAAAAAACTTCTAACATATTATAATTAACTTATGAGTAGGGCATTGGCAATTTTTCATAGTCATTTGAGTTAAAATGAGAGAATTATGAATTGGAGACCCTAAGAGGCAAAATTATAAATATGGAATTTTGAACTTAATTAAAATTTAGGTCAAACTAAAAGGTAAAATGAAAACATTGATCATAACTAACTCTTTGAAATGATTGAAACATAAACGGTTAAGGGGTAGAAACCAACTCATTACATTTTCTATAAAAGGGTAAAAATGTAATTTTTTAAATTGTTATGGTTTGAAAGTTCATTAAATTAGATTATCCTAATGTAAAGGGATTGATTTAGGAAGATGATAACCCACAAATTTGAAGCCCTAAATCAAATGTTACATGATAATACAAACTTTTGAGAAAAAGAAGTTCATCTCATTTAACCTTTTCCAAATTTGCAAATCTACCCATGAAGATTTGAGAGTTTGGTAGTGAACTAGGTTTGATCCCACATCATTTAATTAGTGTTATAAAAGAGAACATAATCAATCATAAACATTTTTCAAACATAACAAGCTCAATTTCAATTATGGTGTCAGGATTGCTTAGCAGCTTAACTTGCCCTTAAGAATGTCTAGCCCGATAATTTATAAAAGAAACATCAAATGAGTGTCTAGTAACCCCACTTATAGGTTACTTAAAACACTAAAATTCACTGGTCATAAGTTAAAATATTATAACTAAATTAACATGGAATGATCAATTCAATAAGATAGAAAGTCAAAATGAACTCGATATGACTCAGAGGATTCTAAAAGATGTTCAGGGTCATGCCTCGAGCACTTTAAAAATCTTTTGAATATTTTGAAGGATACTTTGACCTATCATTCTTTGTTCAAGGAAATCATCCTTGAAACTTTAGGGACCCACCAAGATATACAACGGGATTTGTCAATCCATCAATTTTAATAAAATATCATACATTACTTTTCCTACATTAATAACCTCATGTTCGAGGATTTAAGTTTTGGATAAGGTATTTAATTCCTTGTGAGCAACTCAAAATATTTTTTCCACAAAAGGATCATCAAGCTTATGTAAGTCTAAGGTCAGGTGGCTCAGGTGATGATGACATTGCTCATGTGTGCTAAGCGAGCAATAAACAGTGAGATTTGGAATAGTACCTCCTACCTCAAGGATCCTCAATAAGTTGAGAGGATAGGTCTAATGATACTATTCACCAGATTTTGATAGGGTTTCCCCTGAAACTCTTAGGCTGTCAGTAGTCCTAGCTTGATTAGAGAAATTAGCCTACAAAATATACCACTTTACAAGAAGAATACCTATAGTATATGATAACCATAATCTACTTTTTTTCATGAATATTTTTACTTACCAAAGTAAACTCCACATGCACAAAAAATTAAAAAAGTTTTAATGAAAACCTATAAAGCTCCACGAGTTAATTACTTGGATCAGGATTAGAGATTGGCCTCCTCAGATTGTCGGATTTGTATCTCTTACCCAAAGTTGGAGTCATAAAACACATAACCCGGCTCTGAGGCCCCAATATACTGAAATCTACCACTTAACCCCAATCTTCCATCTGTACAATGGATTTTTTTATTTGATTTGAGTTTTTCTCACGATTTAAATAGGTTTATCATGATTTATTTAAGTTTCATAAGTTTGCTTAAATTTTCTGCACTTCATTGTATTATTTTACTAACCCTTTTTCAGCAATAACAAAGGCCCAATTATTCAATGGTATGTTTTATTACCTTCTTTTATGTACTACACTTCTATTATTCTTCCATATATGCATATTACCTACAATACCTCTTAGAATAGGAGAACAGTGGTTTGGTTGTATAGGAAGTACACAGTGTCTAGACATCGACCAAACTATCTGCATAATTGTTTAAAATTTAAACCCTAAACTTGCAATCATCGTGATGGAATGCTTGGAGCATACTTTGTGGGTAACATGACAAGGATGTAAGGAAAGAACATCTTTGAGAGAGTAAAAGAGAACTTCAAAAGTTAATATTTCTTAGCTTGAATAATAAAAATCCATAGAACTTTGAGGTTGTCCACCCAGTGCGACATAAATCCTCATATTTTTATTACACATTTGTACAGCCACATTGTGCAATATAAGCCCTAACTCTTTTAGGACCTTGAGGTCATCATTTTTTTTAACATAAATCCTCCTATCTTCTAAGCTATTTTCATGATCAAATATTGTGCAGATGTAATCCCTAACTAATAAAAAAGGCAGAATGAAACGTCAAGTAATGTCATCTTTAAAATTTAGCCATACCATAGGATAGTTTGAGAAGTCAATGAAGTTCTTCTCGAGATCTGTGACATCCCCTATTTCTCTTTCCTTTCGATTCCAAAAATAATTGCTCTTATTTGATCCACTCTTATTTGATTTTTCCATGTTCAATCTTGAAAACAAAACTTTAAAATCTTGAAGACAAATACCTCTGGTCATTATTGAAAGTTTTCTTAAGTGACTTCCTTCTCTTTTATAAAAGGCTGCCTCCCTCCAAAAAGAATTCAAAATTCCCTCCAAAATTCTATCCAAAAGTCAAGTCTTTTGAATTCATATACCATCATAAAAGAACCTTCCAAAGTGTCTAGATGCATTAAATCACTCCAAGGGATGTTTAGAACAAGTGTTCCTTTGAAAATTTGCGCAAAAACATGTCCCGAACCGCCTTAATTCGCAAAAAAGTTATCTCCGATTGATCTGGCACCAAATTGGAACATCATGCGCCAATTTTCTAGATTGTGGGGCATCATGCACCAGTTTGGTGCATCATGCACCACTCTGCATCAGCTCTACTGTTTTGCTCCGTTTGGCTCCGTTCTAGCTCCGTTTCGCCCCATTTCAGTTGTGTTTTGCTCATAACTAATATTCCTACAAAATAAGCATGAAAATAACCTTTATTTAAAGTGTAATTTCATTCAAAAACATGTTATAAATGTAAAGTAGATTAAGCATAGAAAGACATATCAAAATGTGCCAAGTCAAAATTTTCTTTCTTGCATGTTTTTACTCCAAATTGCACCATTTTTGCTTTATTTTCTCCAAAAGTCTATTTCTTGTACCTGAAACCAAAAATCTACAAAATACCTTCCTTTAAAGTGTAATATCATTAAAAATCATTATAAATTCACCATAAAATATATATGAAAAAGTAAGTAATTTTTGGCGTGTCGACTCCCCCAATCTTAAACGTTACTTGTCCTCAAGTAAACCTTTTACCAAAAAGTAAGATTTCCACACACGCACACCACTTTTTATGACATAAAGCACTCTATTATAGTGTAGGGATGATTTTGCTAATAAATGCTTCAAGAAACCTTCCAAAAAGCGTTCAAATACATTGAATCTTCTATAAATCTGCCTAGGATCGTATCCAAACCGTCCCAGGGGCTGTCAGCGCCGTTTTGGTGTCATTTTCTGCAATCTGGTGTTATTAGCATAGGTTCTGGTGTTGTCGACGCCCACCCTGTGGAACTCCACGATCTTGCTTCTTTTGACTCCGTTTTAGCTCTGTTTCACTGTATTTCAGTTGCATTACATTCCTAACATATAGAACTACAAAATAAGCATAAAAATAACCTTCATTTAAAGTATAATTTCATTAAAAATGTGTAAGAAATGTAAAAGAGATTAAGCATAGAAAGACATCAAAATATGTCAGGACAGAATTTTCTTTCTTGCTCGTTTTTGCTCTAAATTGCACCGTTTTTTCTTATTTTTCTCCAAAACTCCATTTTCTGTACGTAAAACAAAAAAAATACAAAATACCTTCCTTTAAAGTGTAATATCATTAAAAATTATTAAAATTAGGCATTAAAAGCATAAGAAAAATTGAACCTTTTTTAGGCGTATTAGGACCCAGAGAGTTCGGAGGATCAGTTGTAATTCCGCTGTCGGTGGGTTCGGTACTAATTCTGAAGGAAAATGGAGCCAATCTAGCAAAGTACTGCATTCCTTGAGTGCTACGATGCAGAGTTTCCATAACACTGAAAAGGATGGAAGATAACAAGATTTCATATTGATTCCGATCAGATCCTGAGTTATAGGAGTTGCGCCCGAGCGAGCAATGAGATAATTACACCTCTGAATATACGTAAAAGGAATTCTTCTCCTCGAGCATGGCTTAGTAGGTCAGCTTAATTAAAAGCTCACCCCACAAATGACAGATGGACAATTGATAGACAAATTTGTATCGCGCATGATGCAATAGATATAATATGAAATGTATCAGATGTGTTTGATATATGATATGTATACAACATGTGATGTCTTAAGGATGTGTTCAATAGGTTGTTTCTTTGGATGTTGTAGCCTGTATTCAGTCTGTAACACTTGTTTGAAGTAGATTAATGAAATTTCTTTCAAATTTCATCATATTTGTCAAATTGCCCTTTTGTACGATGGATAAAAAGCCACAAAACCATACGGTGGTTTTAAAATACGATGAAAAAAGAACAAAGCAATTAAAAACTTTGATGATAACAAAATTTAAATAAAATATCCTTTTGAAAAATTAACCAACAAAAAATAAATTTTGAAAACATATTTTGATAATTAAATTTGATAAAGACAACAAGAAAAGAAAACTTTTTGCTTGAGTTTCTTTCTCTCGAGTTCGAGTTTTCTTACTCTTCTCATGTGTAGCAAAACTATCCCCATCTACACCAACTCCTCCACATTAACATGGAGTCTTTTACTCCTCGCAGATCTCTTCAATCTTTCTGCTCCGCTGTCAATCTTTACATTTGGGATAGGCTTGGATGCCCTATTCCCATTTTTGCATTCGGGATAGTCTTGGATGCCCTAATCCCATCTAGATAATCGAGGTAGGCCTTGATGTACTATTTTGATTCTTACATTTCTGGTAAGCTTTGATGGCTTATACCCATCTTTACCTTTGGGTAAGCTTTGACATCCTATTCCCATCTCTACCTTCGGGGTAGGCTTAAACGTTCTATTTCTACCTCTACTTTCAGGGCAGGCTTTGACGCCCTATTCCCATCTTTGTGTTTGGGGTAGGGTTTGACACCCTTTTCCCATCTTTACATTATCAGGGTAGGCTTAGACGTTTTATTCCCATCCTCACTTTTGTGGTAGGTTTAGACGTCCTATTCCTATCCTCACTTTTGGGGGCTTAGACGTCCTATTCCCATCTCCACTTTTGGAGTAGGCTCAGACGTCCTATTCTCATCTCCACCTTCAAGGTATGATCAAACATCATATTCTCATCTCCACTTTTGGAGTAGGCTTTGACGCTCTATTCTTATCTTTAGGGTAGGCTTTGATGTCATATTTGCATCTTTACACTTTCGGGGTAGGCTTAGATGTTCTATTCTCATCCTTACTTTTGGGGTAGGCTTAAACATCCTATTCCCATCTCCACTTTCAAGGTAGGTTGAGATGTCTTATTCCCATCTCCACCTTCGGTAGGCTTAGACATCCTATGCCAATCTCCACCTTCGGGGTAAGCTTAGACGTTATATTCTCATCTCCACTTTCGGGGTAAGCTTTAATGCTCTATTCCCATATTTATATTCGGGGTAGGCTTTATGATGTGCCCCTGGTGTGTGTTATTTTTCTGTGTGTTTTATGTCAATTTAAATCCATGGTAACAGTGCCAAAAACTTAACCTGTCCCAAAATTATGCAGTAATTTAGCTTTCTAAATAAATGGCCAAATACTTGAAATAACTAATGAAAAATCAAAATATTTTTAAAATATATAAAATAACTCACAAACTAGTGGTTCTACACAAGTGTATGTATCGCTTCAAGAGATATAATGCTTTCTTTAAAAGCCCCAGTATAGATCCCACGAAGAAGCGATGTAAGACATCCCTTAGGTTAATTCTAGTCTACTATTATAAGGAATTAGTTTGGAAAGTTGATTAAAGTGGTTTTAATGTATGTTAATGAAAGTAAGTTTACTAAATTAATTTCTAAACTTTAAAGATAAATTTACTAAGACTAAACAAAGTTTTGTGATGAAGAGTTCATATTTAAGAAAGTATCCTTCCCAATACAATGAATTTTTAGTTAATGCCAGAGACAAATGGTTTGAATTTGTATTGTGCCAAAAAAGAGCAGTTTTAATTCTCTACCCTCACTCAAGTGTTATAAAGAATCATTGGCTAATCTTAGGTTTACTCCCTAAATCCATGGTTAGGCTAAGAGGATATTGACTCACACTTCAGAGCTCCCACTTCCCTTCCCCTGAAAGATAACTCTCGCTTCAGTTCTTAAACACTAAGACCAAATTGGAGATTTTAATCTGTCACCCTAAAATTTCTAATTCTATGCCCAACAACGTATATTTTCTTATTTATTTGCACTCAAGTCCATGAACGAAACACTCCTTCATGGAATAAAACTTTATTGTGAAACTCAAACTCCATTTCCTAGATATTATGTTTCACAACAGATGTTAATATTTCAGTTGTCCAAATCAAAAGGTAAATTAAGAACAGAGTGAAAAATCATCACAATTTAATTTATATTTTAAAATTAGTACATCCAAATTATCTCTCTATTTCACCATATCTCATTGCAACGAGAAAGATAAAGAAGACTACTTGGAATTCCTGAGGCAGATACGACAGAACATAGATTTTATATATATAAATAAGTTTACAAAAGAAAGAAATGAAAGAACACAACTTATCTTAAACTCCTACTCAAGAAAATCCCTTAAAATTCCCTTAAAGCACATTCTCTTATTACAATCAACACTGAGTTCTCTCTTAGAAATGTAATAGAGAAGAAACCTCTCACCTTCCCACTCATCTTTCAATTCTTCAAGAAAATTCTCTCCACAAATAAGACTTTACTCTACACTTACACGCGCGCACACACACACACACACACACACACACACACACACACACACACACACACACACCCCTAATATGGGAGGCGTCAGCCCCTCTCTTTCAAAGAAGCACAAAATCCCTCCTTTTTCTCAAGATCTTCACTTTATGAGACACATCTCTCACTCTAATTGTCTAGATTCATTGAATCACTACAAGAAGCACATCTCTTCATTTAAAAACCACTCATTAACTCCAAGAGACACATCCCTTCATTTAAGAGCCTTTCCAAGTGTCTATATGCATTAAATCACTTCATGGGGTGTTTGAATCACTTGGGAGGCTTCTAAAACATCAACAACTGCCAAATATCCATTCATAATCATCTCGGGCACCGTCGGTGCCGGTCTGGGCACCTTGGGCACCATTTTTGTCTCTTCTTTGGACTCGGGCGCCGTCGGCGTCGGTTTGCAACAACTCCAATGTTTCGCTCCGTTCGGCTTTCTTTCAGCTTTGTTTTGCTCCATTTCAGTTGCATTTCATTCCTAACAGATAGACCTACAAAATAAGAATGAAAAAAATATTACTTTAAAGTGTAATTTTATTCAAAAACATGTTATAAGTAAGAAGTATATTAAGCATAGAAAGACATATCAAAATGTGTCAGTCCAGAATTTTCTTTCTTGCTCGTTTTAGCTCCAAATTGCACTATTTCTGCTTCTTTTTCACCAAAGTCTATTTTTTGTACTTGAAGCCAGAAACATGCAAAATGCCTTCCTTTAAAGTGCAATATCACCAAAAATGAGTATAAATATAAGTCTAAAAATGCATATATTTTTGGTGCATTAAAGTCCCCCAAACTTAAATATTACTTGTCCCGAAGTAACACTTTTACTTCATAATAATTTGACTTATGGTACAAAGTTTAACTTCTAAATTTTTATAGATTGGCCTAGTAAATATAATAACAAAACTTAAGAAAATTTTTTAATAACTTAAGTCAAAACTAAAAGTGTAAGAATACTTAGCAGTCAAGTTTAAGATTTCTGATTTTCTATTCATTTCAGGAAGAATTGCAATTTGTCATATTAAAGTTAAATTATTCATATGAAATAGAACTTCATGAGATATTTTTTAGTAAGGAGGCTAATACTCAAATACAAGTTTAGAAAATGTAATAAAGCCTTCTTCCTCAAGTTGATTCAAGTGATGCCAATTTTTGATTAAGCATCTCCTCAAGCTTCTCCTCACATAATTTCCTTTTCTTTTCTTTTTCTTTTTCCTTTTCTTTTCTTTTTCTTTTAGCTTTTCATTTTTTTTCTTTCAGGATCATTTTCAATCCTTTCTTTTTTTTTCTTTTTCTTGTGAGGATTACTTTATTTAGATAGCCTTTAATGATTTTAAACTTCACTATCCTATTCTTAAAGTTTAAAACTTTTCACATTCCTTCACTTCATAAATTCATATTAGCTTTGAAGATTTTTCATAGAGTCTCATTTTTTTCTTTTTACATCAAACTCTAAGATTCTTAATACTTTAAAAATACAATTTCCTTTACTTTAAATAGAAAAAAGCATAGTCTTATCCTTTATTACCAAACATCTTAACTCTAGAACTAACTTTCATTATTGAAAACTTTTACTTAAGTCTACTATATATTTTGAAACACAAATATAGTTATCTAAAGTTAGCCTATAATATCGAAGGTCATATCAAATAAAATATTAAAAATATAGTTAATTGTGGACGAATAAAATTTAGTCTCTCTCTTTTAAAAGAAATTTTTCTAGAGACCCCCATACTTGAATTTTAAAATATTTTGCTATTAATTCCATAAAATCTAGCAGAAAGAAAAAGTAAAAGTAAAAGTTGAATCTACTTACAACTACAACATCATATCAAATTCATATACCTTCATAATCAGGATAGAATGGCTATAGGAGAAAGTAAATCTAGCCTAAAACATGCTTGCAATAATATTAAACTAAAAGGAAGGATACACACTTTAAAATTTTATTTTTCTTTCTACCCCTAAACTTGATTTTTAACATGTATATCATTTAGTACAGAAGATATAAGTAGGAAGAAAAATAGTTTAGAAACTCTATCTACCAAAAATGTCTATAAAAAACTTCTACAATTATTTATCAGGATAGAAAACATATAGTAGAAAGTAAATCTAAACTAAATATGCTTGATAAAATTGAAAGAAAGGTTCTAACAAGTAGAACAAATATCATCCTAGAAATATATATATATATATATATATATATATATATATATATATATATGTATTTATGAGTTCTCCAAATCTTTCTATTATTGTAACACAAACACAAAAACACATGATAAATGAGGTCAATTCTTCCTTTAATTCATCGCATCTCACTATCTTACTTCTAATTTCTAACAAATCACTATACATATATAGCGTGTACATATAAATGATTTTATAGTTTCTAATCCTAAAGATAAGATTATCTCTGATATATTGGTTCTCGAGCGCCAATCTCGGGCATCACCTCATCTTTTTAATTAAGCACCTCTAATAGTTATAAGGATAGTGTAAGTTCATCCACATGTTATTCATCAAATAGGTTCATGACTTCTATCAACTGAAAATAAAGTCAGAGAAAGGAAGTAATAAAATTGAGATGGAACTATCATTATTCAAATTCATGTTGTTTATTGTAAATCTCATGTCTGAGTGAGACCCGAGTTGTAGTGGCCTCGTCAATCCAACTACTATAAGTGAATATATAATTCTAGCCATAATAAAAAGTTAAGGAATCACCGCACTCATGACACACAAAAATTAAATCTAACCACTAAAAATTCAAAAATTTACTAATCATCAATCAAACTAATCAATCCACACTAAAGCAAACTCAATACAACTCTAACAATCATGACTTTTAATACAACATCAAACCATACTGATAATTATGGGTTGCCTCCAATAAAGCACTTGGTTTAACATCACCAACCCAACAAATGACTCCATCTGGATCAAAATTCCAATTATGTAATACTTGATCAATCTCCCAATCATTTCCATATCCAGGGATTCCTACAAAATCCTCAAATTTTAATTTTTCTTTCTGCTCTTCCATTTCAGATTGATTCATGTCATTATTCCTCATATTTCCTTCTAGATCCAATATTCTTCTACTGATTTTTTTTAATTTTCATGATCATCCTTGAAATTTATAAGAAATGGATCTTTATATGATAATTCAAGATCTCCCAAATTTTTTATCAGATTCTCTCGACATAATTTAGATTCTAGATCAAATTCTTCTATGTTACAATTATATTTCAAGTTGTCTTCTAACTCTTCCCCTTTGTACTGAGTAAATAGTGGAGGTGGTTTTTCTATATTTATTATAGTTGAGTAACTAGGTTTTTCTAATTCCTTAGGAATTTCTTCTATTTGTCTTTCAATCTACTTATCCTCATCTCTCAACACAAAGTTCTTTTGAAACATATCCTTGAATTGTCTTCTAAATATTAATTTAATGACTTTATAATGCTCATCATTCATCTCTTTAGAATTTATCTCAGGGTCACTAGGTAAAATCTCTGGGGGGGCAGCTGTTAATTGCATTAATAATTTGCCACAATTGGTTTTCTATATTCCTTAGTGTGACCTCTTGATTTTCCAACTCATTTGTCATTTCAATCACAACCTCTTCTAACATTAATTCCTTCTCTTCATCGTGTGAGTTGGAGCTAAATTGAGGATGATTATTAATTGAGTTAATAATCTACCCCAATTGGTTTTTCATATTCCTTACTGCGGCCCTTTAACACTCTAGCTCACTCTCCATTTGAATAACAACCTCGTCTAATAAATCCTTCTCCTCATTTTGAGGTTGAAATTAAAATTATGAGCAAAAGAAAGTTCATTATTCCATATACATGTCTTATTAAATTTGTTATCTTCTCAAAATTGGTTTTCTCCTCCAAAATTATTATTCCTCTTAAAATTCAAATGATTTTCCCAACTTGGATTGTAATAATTGGAATAAGGATCGTATATCTCATAGCTAGTTTCAAAATATTTAGGCTTAATCAATTGTCTAAGAGAATTTTCCTTATCAACTGGAGGATCTTGAGAATAACTCTTTATATATTGATGTAACTTCCTCTCAAGATATGCAACCCGAGAAATTAAAATAGTAAGCATATCTTCCTGAAAATTCGCCACTCTCTTGGGGTTTACTCTTTCAAAGCAACTAGCATTATAATCCAAATCTAAATATTCATTATATTGATGATATGCCATTTTTACATTAAATTCATGGAGTCTTTTCTGATTCATCATCATCCTAAAAGTTTTCTTTAAATCAGAGTCATAAAATCCAAGGTCTGCAGCTTCTGAACTACGTCTACAAATTTAAAGACGTAACTAGTAGGATAGATATCAAAAATATTTTTGGTATTTTCAATTTTCTTTAAAATAAAAACACAATAATTAAACACACTATATAATAATACTTTAAATTCAAAATCTAAGTATTATAGGTTTAACTAAAATTTTCCTAAAGTTCTAATCGAAGCTTCCCAGTCACAACGACAAAAAGTTGGTGTGCCCCTAATTTGTGTTATTTTTCTGTATTTTTTATGTCAAATTAAATCCATGGTAACATTGCCCAGAACTTGACCCGTCCACAATTATGCAGTAATTTAGCTTTTCAAAAATTTGTCCAAAAACTTGACCCAATTTATATTAAGTAGTTAATGTGGAAAATAAAAAATATTTATAAATTATATACAATAGTTCACACACTTGTGGTTCTACGTAAGTTCACGTATCACTTCACGTAATATAGGGCATTCTTTAACAACACAGTATCGATCCCATGAAGAAGCGAGGTAAGAAATCCCTTAGGCTAATTCTAGTCTCTTACTATAAGCATATAGTTTGGAAGGTTGATTATATTGGTTTTAATGTATGCTAACAAAACTAAGTTTCCTAAATTAATTTCTAAACTTTAAATTTAAATTTACTAAGACTAAATAAAGCTCTGTAACGAAGGGTTCAAATTTAAGAAAGTATCTTTCCCACTACATTGAAATTTTAGTTGATGATAGAGATAAATATTTTGAATTTGCATTGTGCCAAATATGCACAGTGTTAATTCTCTACCCTCAGTGAAGTGTTATAAAGAATCATTGGAAAATTTTAGGCTTAGTCCCTAAATTCATGGTTAGGTTGGTTGGATACTGGCTCTCACTCTTATGCTCCCACTACCCTTCCTTTGAAGGCTAACTCTTGCTTCTGTTCTTAAACACTAAGACCAAATTAGAGATTTTAGTCTGTCACCTTAAAATCTTCAAGTATACACAATGTATATTTCCCAATTTATTTTCACTCAATTTCATGAATGAAACACTCTTTCATGGAATCGAATGTGATTCTCACTTTGTTGTGAAACTCATACTCCATTGACCAGATAATATGTTTCACAACAGATGTTAAGATTTCAATTGGCCAAATTGAAAAGTAATTTAAGAATGGAGTGACAAAATCATCACAATTTATTTTATATTTGAAAATTGGCACATCCAAATTATCTCTCAATATCACCATATCTCATTGCAGGGAGAAAGACAAAAAAGAACAACTCAAAACTCATGAAAAAGATACAACAAAACACATGTTATATATATAAACAAGTTTACAAAATAAAGAAATGTAAGAACATAACTTATCTTAAAATCCTCCTCAAGAAAATCCCTTGAAGTTCCCTTGAAGCACTTTCTCTCTTTACAATCAAAACTGAATTCTCTCTTAAAAGTGTAATAGAGAAGAAACCTTTCACCTTCCCTCTCCTCTTACAATTCTTCAAGAAAATTCTCTCCACAAACAAGACTTTACTTTTTACTTACACACCCACCCACACACACACACACACACACACACACCGCTAATATGAGAGGCGTCATCCCCTCTCTTTTAAAGATGTTTAAAATCCCTCCTTTTTACCAAGAGCTTCACTTCATGAGAAACATCTCTTCAAGTATCTAGATTCATTGAATCTTTATGAGAGACACATTTCTTCATTTAAAAACCACTCATTAACTCCAAGAGACACATCCCATCATTTAAGAGCCTTTCCAAGTGTCTAGATGCATTGAATTACTTCATGGGGTGCTTGAATAACTTGAGAGCCTTCTGGAACATCAAAAATTGCCAAAAACTCAACCATGATCTTCCCGAGTTCAGTCGATGCTTGTCTGAACATCTTCGATGCCATTTTTTTGTAAGTTTGCAGTACCTGTACTATTTCACTCTGTTTGGCTTTATTTCAACTCTGTTTCACCCTTTTCCAGTTGTGCTTCATTCCTAACATATAGACCTGCAAAATAAGCATAAAAAATATTTCTTTAAAATTTAATTTCAGTAAAAAACATGTGAGAAGTGAGAAGTAGAGTAAGCATAGAAAGACATAGAAATGTTTCAGGCCAGAATTTTCTTTCTTGCTCGTTTTATCTCCAAATTACACTATTTTTGCTACTTTTTCACCAAAAGTCCATTTCATGTACCTGAAACCAAAAGCATGCAAAATACATTTCTTTAAAATGAAATATCACCAACTATAAATATAAAATGTAGGTCTAAAAATGCATATATTTTTTGTGCATCACTTTCACGTTCTGCTTCCATCTTTACTCTTTTAGGGTAGGCTTAGACGTCCTATTCCCATCTCCTCATTCTGGTTAGTCTTAGACGTCCTATTCCCATCCCAACTTTTGGGGTAGGCTTTGACGTCCTATTCCCATCTCCACCTTCGAGGTAGGCTTAAAATCCTCTTTACGTCTCTACTTTTGGGGTAAACTTAGACGTCTTATTCCCATCCTCACTTTCAGAGTAGGTTTTAAGGTCTTATTCCAATCTTCACCTTCAAGGTAGGCATAGACGTCCTATACCCATCTCAACTTTTGGGGTAGACTTAGACGTTTAGTTCTAATCCTCACAATCGGGTTAGACCATGACGTCATATTCCCATCCTTACATTTGGGGTAGGCTTTGATGCCCTATTCCCTTTCTGCGCTTATGTTTTCAACTCTATCTGGTTTCCTCACGCGTAGTTTATGCTTATTAAATATTTAAATTGAAATCCAAACTTTATTTGATATATACAATTCGAATCGACTCATTGCTGGGACTGTTGCTTTGCCTTACTATGGTCCCCAAAATCTCCTATCTTTTCCCCGATGAGACTATCTGTTACTCCCAAGTGGAAACAACTTTCACTCAATTCTGCACTTCGTTCTAGGTCAGTTGACCTAGAAGTTTTTGTTGGTATTGTTAATCTTGTCGGTTAATGTCAATATGTGCAGTGTGCTTCCCGACACACCACAACTATTGGGCCTCCATTTATTGACCTCACTTTTGGTTGAGGTTTAGCTCTTTCCTCTTGTGTAGACTAGGGTCTAGCCATAGGACTTTCCTATTGAATACATCTAGAGAACTAGAAAAAAGAGTCCTCACCATTAGAAATTCTAAACTCTTCTCTGCTCAACTTGAAATTATACATATGGATCCTAACCTCTAGCACTTGGTAGGTGGGGTCAATATGGGTGAGCTCAAGGTGGGTCCCCATAATACTGTTTGGCCTCAGGGTTGACCCTGAGTGTTAGTCTGGAGCTAGCTCACACACTTATACTCACTTTCACTCACATTCACTCACAACCCTAAAAATAAACTTGTTGAATTTGATCCTTGATCTTTTGGGATACTCATGTAGATGGTCCCCTAAACCCAAATGGAGATTCCAATGGTCAATGGCTCAAATAGGGTTGTTGACAGCCCGCTTACACCAAATGTCCTAACTCAGTCTTTTGCCCCCCAAATTTACACAATTTACCAAAACACCATCAAACCTTAAATTTGACCAAAATTCCAAATTTCACAAAAAATTCCCAAATGTGTTCAAAAAACATTTCAACCCATTTGAAACTACCCAATTGCCAAAAACTTCCCAAAATTGTCAAAATTATCAAAATACCCCTATATTTGCCAAAATTAAAAAAAAATACCTTCGTGGCCTAAACATTCCCAAAACACTCAAAATCGTCTCAAATGTCCCTAAAACTAATTTGGACTCTTCAATTAAACCCAATTTGATCAATTGGACCAACTTTAACCAAAATCTCAAAATTTCCATTGAAGACCCAATTTCCTTAAATTCACCCTAAATGCCCATCAATTTGACCCCAATTTTTCCCACAATTTTAAGTATAAAATAAAATTCATCATGATTAAACTCATTTTAAACCAAATCCAAGTCCTATTGACCCACATTTGAGTCCAATTTCAACCTAAATCAAAAAGTCCCAATTTGTCCTAAAACCAAAATCCTACTCAATTGAGTCTAGAATCTTTCCAATTGCCTCAATTATGCATCATAAACTCTTTGAAACATCTCCACACATCAAATTGAATCCTAAATTTACCTTGTTCAAGCTTCAATTTTACTCAATTTCAACCCAAATCCTAAAATCCAAAATTTGCTCCAATTTAGCCATGTGCCCAAATTCCACCAAACTGAATGTTGTAACCAAAATGTTGGCACCCAATTAATGTTAAAAACTCTTCATGAAATTCACCTAGACCATTTTGAACTCTAAATTTGGACTTAACCCAACTCTAGCCGAACTTAAACCCAAGTCAAGCCAACATCCCCAAATTGATCAAATGCCCAAAATCCTTCAAATTGACCCACCAAGTCTTTTATAAACCCCTCATGGCAATCATCCACACAAAATTGATCAATCAATTGGGCTCAATATCATGAATAGCCTAACCCAAACCCAACTTCAAGATAATTTAACCCAAATTGAACTCATGCACCAAAATTAACTAATCCGTGTCAAAGTGACCAAAGTAATGACACCATAACCACCAAATGGATTCTAGTGACCATGTTAGACCCACCTAGTCCACCCAATTGAAGCCATGGACCAATGGTCCCTTGATTTAGAAGATTTTATCCTTTTTTTGGCCTAAACCAAGAAATCTATGCCATCATACCATATTATTTGAGGATAATCATAATTAAACCTCCTTATGGCTCACCTCACTGCCTGACTATGTCCCATCTCTAGTCAGCCACCCTACTTGCCAGAAAACCCCAAAATTGAGAGCCACCTTGCTCAAATTCAAAACCAATTACACCCATCCAAGTTGGCAAGCTCTAATTGGCTTTGACACATTTTAGACCTCCACATAAGCAACTAATTAAACTTAAATTGAAGCCGTGGGCTCCATCTCAAGGTCATCTATTTAAACAGCCCCCTTCACAGCTGATACGCTTAAGAATTACCTACTTTTTTGTATATATTTTATGCTAAATTTTAATGATTTTTAATGATATTACACTTTAAAGGAAGGAATTTTGCATATTTTTGGTTTCAAATACAAGAAATGGACTTTTGGAGAAAAGGAAGAAAAAATGGTGGAATTTTGAGTAAAAATGAGCAAGAAAGAAAATTTTAATTTGGCAGATTTTGATATGTCATCCTATGCTTAATCTCATTTACACTTCTCAAATATTTTTGAATAAAGTTAAACTTTGAAGAAAGGTTATTTTAATCTTTATTTTGTAGGTATATTTGTTAGGAACACAGCGTAACTGAAACGGGGCGAAACGGAGCTAAAACAGAGCCAAATAGAGCAAAATAGTGGAGCTGGTACAGGGTGGCACCAAAAATGGTAGAATGGGCACTAAAGGTGCCAGAGTCTAGAGAAAAAAGAGAAACAACACTGACAACACCAAAAAATGGTGCCAAAGGTGCTAGTGACACTTATTTGCCCACCTACATTGAATTTCGACGATTTTTGGAAGGTTGCTTGAGGCATCTCTTGGAAAATTCATCCCTACACTAGAATAGAGTGATTTTATGTTAAAAAAAGTGTGTGAGTGAGTAGAAAAATGTGGAAAATGTTTGTAGATCTTATAATCGGAGTTAAAATGTATATTTTTTATCTTTTTTGGAGAGATTGAAGAGGAGATTTTTAGAGATTCTGTACGAAAATGTACTAGCATTGCATGAATCAGTGTGAGACTTTGTCGGAGAGATTTTCATATTTCTTTCAAGGGAAAAAAGTTAAGTATTGTGCTCTTCATTATCTTATAATTTTTTAACTTATGTAGTGGATTTGCTTTGATGTAATGAAGTTTTTTTGTTGTGTTTTCTTCGTGCTTCGTGATGTGTTTCTCTTACTCTTTCATCATTTTTGAAAATAGTGGCATGAAAAGATTATGTCATTATTTTCTTTTTACTTTTCTTTTACAATAAGTAGGATTCATGTTTAGGATATTGGGGTGCATGCTTGAAGAAGTTTTAATTATAAATGTGATGGTTTTTACTTGCACTTCACATACATTACAATAAGGGTCCGTTGTAGTGTTAAAATTCGTTGTAATTGCGTTGAGACCCGAGATGGCTGTGCAATTCTCAACAAAGTGGAGCCACATTCAGATTCTATGGATAAGTGAGTAGTCCATGGGGGTTGAGTGCAAATAAATAGAGAATTATAATTTTATGGGCATAGAATTGGAGATTTTTGGGTGACAAACTAAAATCCCTAATTTGGTCCATATTTTTGGAAACTAAAGCAAGATGTTTGCCCTCAGATAAGGGGATGTGGGACCTCTCGAGTGAGAGCAAGTATCCTACCAGCTAAACCACATATTTAGGGACCAAACCTTGGATTAGCCAATGTTCATTATGCAGTCAGAAGAGGGTAAAGAATTTGATTGCTTATATTTGCACATACAGTATTTAATGTATCTCATTACTTTAAATTATCCAATTCACTAGATAAGATAATAGTTTTTAACATCTTCAAATTCTCCAAACCAATTCATCCAGAAATGGCTATTTTTAGAATTAATATTTACATTTAAGAATAGTTACTCTCCTTACATTTAACATTCACATTTAGGAGTAGTTTCTAGATAAAACACCATTTTAATCGATATTCCAAACTAACAACTAATAGTAATAGACTTGAATTTGACTAACGACCTCTTTCCTTGCTTCCTAGTGGGATCAATATTTGATTCTTAATAAGAAAGTCCTATATTACTTAAAGCAATACTTGCATTTGCATTGAAACCATAGTCTGTGAACTATTTGGTATATTTTATAACATTTTAATTTTGCATATTAGCCACTAATTATAAATTGGGTCAAACTTTTTACCATCTTTTGAACACTAAATTACTGCTTAATTGTTGGTCGGGTCGGGTATTTGGCGCCTCTCAGGAGAATTAAATTAACATAAAATATGCAAAAAAAAACAACACATGCTAGGGGTACATCAATGGCCAAAGAGGAAATGATCCAAATCATTGGGGAAACTCCACCAAAATCTCACCAGAGACTCTCCAATAACTCCACCACTCTAGCCCATCATTTTTCCCCTCTAGTTCCCCCTGTGAGAGCTCAATTTTGAGATTAAAATTTCAGCTCGAACGAGGACTAATTTCTCCACACCTCCACAGTCGACCAAACTCCAATTAACTATGCACACAACATCCACACATTGAGAGGAGTTAATTCCCCACAAAAGCCCCATCCTAAACATCCTAAAACATAGCTCTAAACCAACGCCTGAAATTGAGTTCAATCAAAATCATATATAGAAAATTCAACAGGGTCTCGGACTTCATTTGGACGTTTGTTTAGGCCAATCAAAGCTGCCACAACCATAAAACTGAGGCCTTCCCTCTCAGACAAAGGTATTGAACCTCAACCTTAATTCTGACTTATTTTGATTCTCCATACGTATTTACTGTATTTCATATCTTATAAGCAGTATAGATATGTTCTTCTTGAGTAGATGAAGGTTTAGGAACAAAACCCATGTGATTTGGTTGAGTATAGCATGAGATCTTAAGGTTTTAATGTTAACGACTCACAGGTTAAGTCATGTAGGGATGATGAATGAGAGCCATCAGATCGAGTGTTTATTCAATGGGCGTAGGAGATCAAGCCGGATGTACTCTTGGAATGAAAAGGTGGGCCGCTTGGCAGTTGATGTGGCTGACAGTGTTAAACGGCGGAGCGCTGCCTGTAAAGTTTGGAGCAAACTAGGATGGCGTGGTGCTGACTTGTTTAAGTAGAAAAATATGGGTTTTATGAATTTATTTAAATGACTAAACTTCAAAAATCCATATCTTTCTCAAGAAAAACCTTAAAAATAAAATACAAATACCTTCTTTCTTAGTGAATAGAGGAGAATAATGTGGATGAAAAATAAAAATTATTTATTGACTCTCTGATTTTTAATTAATTAAATACTCTCTGGACTATTTTGATTCATTATGATCAAACATTGCTCACCTTGGCTTGAAACTTTTAGGGTACTTTCCTTATGACAAAGGAGATGTTCTTTGATATTTCCAAGGTCAAAAGGCATCTCTATTTTTGTAACTTTAGTTTTCAAGCTAGGATGGTTATTTTGACTTATTTTAATTATATAATATAAAATATGACTTAGAAAATTATGGTAATAATTTTAGCAGATTTTTAATGGTCAGAGAAGCGTAGGGAAAATGTCATGATAATTTGAATTATTTTGTACTAATTTATGTAAATTAAATACTAATAAAAATTAACAAAATCAATTCCTCACTATGTCTCAAAATCATTTTTACCCATTATAAAAATTGAAGTATTGTGTGACAAGTTTGAGCACTAATGTTGATTTTCTAAGAAGCCTTGTATTTTTGTACAAATTTAATTATATTAAGTCAAATACACATGGGAAAATTATGAAAAATGTTTTCCTGATTTGTTTCTGATGAGGAGCACTTAGGAATAATAATATTTATTTTTGAGAAAATACTTAATTTTTTAGCTTTATTTATGAATTTAAAATAACTAAAAATAATTAATAATCCAAAAAAATACCAAAATATTTCAAAATGTTCCTAATTATTCCTTGATCACTTAGAACTCACTAAAATATTTTTCCTAATTTTTCTAAGTTAAAATAAATTGAAAAAAAAGCTAAAAAATGAACTTTTCTTATTTACCCATTAAAATAATTATAATAAATAAATTAAAAATCATAAAAATACAAAATTTGTTTCTCTGTATTCTCTGAACTCAAAGAGGTTTAATATAAAGATAAAGATAATTTTGGTAATTAAAACATTATTTTACATTTAATTAAATCATTAAAATTGATTAATAATTAAATAACAATGATAGATATTTAATTCAAAAAATCGTGGAATTTTGTAAGGTGACCTCTAATTATTTTCTCATAAAAAATAAGTTTATTTGGATAGTTAAGTAAAATAATTTTAAAAACAGTACTTTCTAAATTTAAATAATTATTTAAATTATATTACATTTTGAGAATCTACATTTTCTCCTCCGATGTTTTAATTGACCCATGGATATGACGCTCTAAAAATTCTCAAAGTCATTTGAATTTTGATTAATGAGTTATGAGGTGAAGAGCCCCAAAGTCAAAGGTGTAACTTTAGATTTTTGTGCATTAATCAAAATTTAGGATTAACAAAAGGAAAATGGGTGACTTTGATCATAATGAACATGTTTGGGTGATTGAAATACAATGAGATTAAAAGGTAGGAACTTACTTGCCACCTTTTCTATAATAAAAAGAAAATTGTGATTTCTTTAATTATCATGACTTGGAAGTCAATCAAAATTAAACAATTCTCAAGTGATGGGTCCAAGTTAGGAAGATAATATTTCATTAATTTTAAGCCCATAATTGATAACAATGTGATCTTTCAATAAGAAATCATATCATTTAAATCAAAATTATGCTAGTTTCCATTTCACCTAGTGTGATTGTTCAGGGTTTGGTAGTGACCTAGGCTTGACATTTAAACTCATTTGATTAGATTTAGAAGATAACATGATTGATGATTAACACCTTTTTTCACTATAACACCAATTTTAACTTTGGAAAGCAAAACCTTCACTTACATTTGCTTTAGGGGCACCCATCTACATAACTCTTAAAAGAAATATCAATTGATTAATTGAATGTCCTAGCCTTGGGATAAATAAAACATCAAGTTTCCTTGCCCTAGTATAACTTTAGATGATTAATAGAACAATACGATAAGTTTAAAATGAACTCGAAATATTTCAAGAAATTTTCAAAATGGTTCAGGGTTACGCTTCGAGCACTTTGAAATCTCTTGAATATTTTGAAGGCAAATTCAAATTTCTATATTTTGTTCTAAAATAATCCAATAAGATCATCCGAGACTCAATAAAGTCATAACTTGGGTTTTGGTAGCTAAACCTTCATATACTCCTACAATTTGAATTCCTTACAAAAATTATATACATATGGCCAAAGCTAACTTTTCTGGTGGAGGAGCAGGAAGAATCGATAGGTACACTTTTAAGTTATTACATTTACTTTTTTGTACCTCTTATTTCTTGCTTGCATACTTAAGTTCACCCTGAATGTTAAAACTAAAACTAAAAATTAAATGTCGGTCGCCATGTGGCTGCGTACGATTTAATTTAGCCTAATATAGTGTATAGAAATCAAGTATTTTAATTTAAAGAAAATGTGTTCAAACTGATCCCATTGATTCCTACAGTTTGAATAATCAAGCTAACCACGAGTAATGTACTACCCTAAAAAGTAATACACTACTTGATTGTAAGCACAATTAAATAAACTATAGAAATAAATGACTTCCGTTTGATCTGCAAGTTTGCATGATGACCGACAGATTCTCCTATTCGATATGGGAGTCAAATATGATTTACTTTAAATATGGGTTCTTTTAAGTTCCCTATAAGGGAAAGCCCCTATAGTTAATTACATCTTAAGTGAACGGTTCTCTTAAGAAAACTCTCGAAAAAGATCAAGAATCTTTTGTTTTCATGAGTTCAAGAGGAAGGGTTTTCAACGAACATGATTGTGAAATTTTCAACAGGGAGTAGTTCAAAGGTGAAAGATTTTGTTTTAAGAATGAAAGGAAGAAAAGTAGGGGAGATTAAAGATCCAGAATAAGTTCTTGGTAATCCCCCAAACTATCCTAATGTTTGGCTCAATTTAGGATGATATTAATTTCAGTTAACTCTTGCCAGTTTTATTAATTAGGACTTAGATTTGTGTAATGGTGATTTACACAAAGAAGCCTAGAAAGATAAGATGTTTTACGTCGAGTGACTACCTCAGAATCCTAAAACAAGTTAGGACATACTGCATATCGGAACTATGCAGGAGCCTAATAAAAATAGAGGTTTATTTTAAAAAAGACAGCCTCAGAATCCTAAGAACTATTATTTAAACTAAAGAAAGGGTCTTGAACGAGCTGACCACGAAGTCTGCTCCAAGTTCCATACTAAAATGTCTTCAAGTCTTCAAGTCTTCAGGTCCTCCAATCTTTTTATTAAAAGTTTTATTTATTTCAATAATTTTATAGTGAATTAATTAAAGGGTAGTGGAGGTATAGTTCAAACCTAGGACAAGGCTAAGTTTACTTAAGCTAAGTAATCACCTAATGTTATGATTTCTAGGTTCTTTGTAATCTAAACAACTTTTATTTCTTCATTATTTGTCCTTAACACATGCATTCTATATTTGATAAAAACAGTAAAAGACCATGCATTGAGATACATAAAGCAATAAATAGAGAAAATAAAGAAACAATGTTTTATCAAATTTTTATTAAATTTAATTATTTAATTAGTGGTAACCCAGTCAAGATCTCTATGGCTCCGTCGTCTCAGGTCGCTAGATGCTCTAGCTTACTTAGTCCGAATGGTGATTGCCTACCAGGATCGGAAGATTCTTGTCAACATCCACAGAATGCATCGTAAAAGAAATCTTTGTAAACTAGAACAAAAAGGGGTTTAAGTTGCGTTATGTGATCTTTGTGATTAAGATTTGATTAATTATTGAATTACTTCATCAATTTTAGGGTTGAAATATTTTAGGTTGTTTACATCTTGTTGTTGGATTTTAAGTGTTTTATTTTAGTTATTTTGGTTCACTTGTTATTAATTATGAGAAGTTGACGACTTCGAAGCTGACTTAACCTCAAAGCCATGCTTTAAAGCCTTGTTGTGTTTGTTTTCATTTAAGTTTAAGTTTTAATGTGTTTTATGTAAATTTTACCCCTCCCAATATGTTTTATTTTATTTCTTAATTGATGTTCAAGTTGAGGGGTTTAGGTTTAACTTAGGCTTAAGGTTTTACCTAAAAGGTTCTCCTGTGTTCAACCTATGGATTAAGTTCTTAACCTAAGGTTTAAGGTAGGTTTAGCTTAAGGCTAAGCTATGATTCAAGTTTGTTTTGCCTAAAGATCAGGGTTGGATTAAGGTTAACTAACCTAACGTTTAGGTTCACTAATCCTATTGGTTTAGGGTTAACTAACATAAGGTTTGGGTTAACTAATCCTATTGGTTTAAGGTTAACTAACCTAAGGATTAAGGCTTAGCTAATCTTATTGGTTTTAGGGCTAACTAACCTAGTGTTTAAGCATAGCTAATCCGATTGGTTTAGGGTTAAATAACCTAAGGTTTAGGTTAACTAATCCTATTTGTTTAGGGTTAACTAACCAAATGTTTAGGCTTAGCTAATTCTTTTTATTAGAGTTAACTAGCCTAATGTTTAGGCTTAGTTAATCCTATGGATTAGAGTTAACTAATCTAAGTTTTATATTAACTAATCCTATTGGTTTAAGGTTAACTAACCTAAGGTTTAAGGTTTAGTTAATCCTATTGGTTTTAGGGCTAACTAACCTAGAGTTTACGCTTAGCTAATCCTATTGGTTTAGGTTTAGGTTAACTAATTCTATTAGTTTAGGGTTAACTAACCAAATGTTTAGGCTTAGCTAATCCTATTGATTAGAGTTAACTGGCCTAATGTTTACGCTTAGTTAATCTTATGGTTTAGAGTTAACTAATCTAAGTTTTATGTTAACTAATCCTAATGGTTAGGATCACTAATCCTAATGGTTTAGGTTAAGGCCGACCTAAGCTTAAGGTTTAGTTTAGGATGAGCTTAATGTGTATGTTAAACTAAACTTTAGTTCATGTTGACTAACCGTAAAATCCAAGAAGTTTATTCTGAATTAAATGATAGGATGACTTAAATTTCAAATTTAAAATGGTCCAACTATTCAATTTGGACTCAGCTAAAGGTTAAGTCTTCCCAGCCTAGACTTGGTCTAAAGATTGGCTGACCTAAAGCCCTAAATGACTAAAATTGGACTTAATGAGTGATTGACTCAATTTTTATGTTGGTTGACCAAGTATGTAATCAGGTTGAACAAGACCTAAAGAGAATTGGCTAGGTTGGACTAAGGTTGAGCTTTGGTTTGGTAAACTTAGCCTAAATTAAACCTGAACCCTAATTAACGTGTTTTAGTTTTAAAAATTATTTTAAACATGATTTTAAAATTGTTAAACCCCTGTTACTGGTCAAACGTTCAATCAGAGAGAGTTTTACAATTTTTATAATTTTTATAATTTTTAATTTACATAAATATGTCGTTTCATTCAAAAATCAAAATAAAAATATAGAAAAACTAAAATGTCTTCGAAAAATCAGAAAATCTTTCCCCAAGGCCATTTAATATTTCTGCCAAATTTCATATTTTTTTCCCATTTATATTTTAATTTTTATGATTTAAATACTCCAGAACTTCAAAAATTAATTTAAAAATATTTACTTTATGAAAAATTATGATTTTAGTTTTGAAAAATTTTCCTCCTTTTTTTGAGTTCATAACATCTTTTAGTTTATTTTTTTGAGTTTTCTATAAAAAGTTATGTAATTTTGAAGTTTAATTATAATTTTTGAAATAAAAGAATAAAATAAAAAAAATTTCAGCATCCCCTCCCTCACTCACGCGACGCCCACAAAGCCGGACCCCAAAGCATGCATGGAGGAAAAACCAACGGCCGAAACTTTTCGGAGTCTGTCCTTCGCTGATTCTCAACTAAATTTTGCGTTCTTGGGCACGTTTTGTTTATCTCGAAGAGTAGATCACATCCATATGGATATTTGAGTATTTTGTGATCTACTTTTCGTTCTGGAAGGGAGGGAAGTTCGAGATTATTATTTCAATTTAAGTGATATACCTGAGCCTAAGACGTTTGTCCTTAATTAGGTTTGAATAAGTAGGTCTTCCTGAGCTTATCCAACTCCTCGTGACGTTATTTTGACGTGATTTTTGCGTCGGGTCGGAGGTTCGCCGAAATTTAGCTCGGTTTCGGCTTTTTCGGTGGCGTCGACGTTTTCCGGCGAGGGAGGAGAAATGAGGGCTGTTGTTGTGTGTGTGAAGAAGAAAATGAAGAGTGGGGGGAGGGGGGTGCTGTTGTTCTCATGCCAAGGAGGAAAGAGTAGCCTTTTATAAGAAGAAGAGAGGCTTGCGGGATAGAGGGAGAGAGAGAGAGATATGGATTTTTTTTTTATTTAAGGCGTGGGAGTTAGAGAGAGAGAAAGAGGGAGAGATATCTGAAATTTTTTTATTCACACGCCTCGGATATGTGAGAGTGAGAGAGAGAGAGAGAGAGAGAGAGAGAGCGGGGGG
>JXCR01091642.1:102710-138961 GCA_002079205.1 Phalaenopsis hybrid cultivar | reverse complement strand
CTGCATGCGTGAGGCAAATTTTTTTTTAATTTTTTTATTTTTATACAATAATAATAGTAATAATATTATTAGTATTATTATTATTTAAATCTCTCCACGCATTTTTTTTCGTTGAACTCGTCATCGCAGTGAAATGAACGTCCCTCCTAGGTGAAATTAATTTTTCGGACACGCCAGCTTGGTCCATTTCGTCATTCGGGCTCGTTTGGACCACTTTTTTGGCGATCGAGAAAAAAAATGCGTTGAATTTTTTTGTTTGTGATCGACCATTTTTGAAATTGATCATGGTTTAATTAAATTGATTTGAATTCATTTGAAATTGGATCTAGACATGTTGAATTTGAAATTAAGGTATTTGATTAGTCATGGAGCTCAATTTGGAGATTTTGGTCAAAATGAGTGAATTTGGTCAAATTGGACCCAATGGATGGTCAAGAATTGATTTTAGGAGTGTTTGACATGATTTTGGAGAATTTAAGAATTTTTTTGTCAATGAGTGGCATTTTGGTAATTTTGGCCGCCTTTGGTCAAAGTGGTCAAAAGGTTGATTTAAAGGCTCAAGGTGATTCATGATAAAATTTGGAGTCAAACGACAATGTTCGAGATCATTTTTGATCAATGTGGAAGGTTTTATGATCTCTGAAGTATTTTTTAGGTATTTGTTATTTTGACGTCGAAGTGTCAAAAAGTTATCCAGAAGTATGACAATATTATAGTCAAAATTCTCAGGAAAACATAAGGAATGATTTGATGTGATTTTTAGGATTTATTGGTAACTCTGGGAAATTTTGGAAAATTTGATATTTTGGGGGTCCAGAGGCTTTTTGGTAATTTTTTGGGAAAATTGGGTATTTTTGCAATTTTTGGGTATCAATTGGTCTAAATGATAATATCAAATGGTTTGAAGTTGATTTTGTGATTCAATTGCAGTTTTGGGGAATTTTGTAGAATCAGAATATTCAAATGGGGTATTTTAGGGTAAACTGGGTTCAAATAATTTTGGTCATCCCTATGGGTGTAATGACTGCAACATTATGATATGAAAATGCAATGTTTATGATGATCATGGGGATTATGAATGATGATGCAATGTATTGGAGTCCAAAGAGGTGTAGAACAGTGCAAGGTTTTCCTATGGTCCAAAGGTCCTATAGGAATTCTCATCAGGGTTCGCTCATGTAATCTCTAGTCCTAGTATTAAAGAAAAATTATTGAGCACATATAGAATCAACATAGAGAACAAAGATTTGGTTGAAATGTATAAGAAGAAGGTGGGTTCAAATTCTAAGATGCTAAGATAGTCATCAGAAAAGTCTTCAGGCTAGATCCTAGTCACTAAGGGAAATACCCAAAACCCTCACACAAAAGTGAGGTCAACATTAAACAAGATAAAATTCACTGCCACAACAGTCAAAATATAAGACAACTTAAAATTTAATCACAAAAAAAATAAAACAAAAATTGCAACTAACTTAAATGTCACTGTAGAATAATCGAGAATCCTTAGGAGGAGGTAACCTATGGTTGCTAACAAGTTTTTTTACGGTCTAAATGAAAGTATGGAACTCATTAAATTAAGTTTAGTAAATTCATTTGGACTAAGTGAATCTGATGAAAAAATAGTGATGCCCGAACGAGGGAACCGTAGGATCCTAACTTATGTCTCTCTAACTAACTTTAACATTTCTGATAATATTTAAATAAACATAACCTTAGGAAACATTTGATTTGACATCTAGACTTGACACATTGAAAAACTTAAATTAGTTATGACGAGGAGCTTGGAGCTGACATTGTGGGCAGCACGACCATCTTCAATAGAAAAACATGTCTATACCAGCTAAACCATTCTTTAGAATTAAACAACAAGTCATAGGAATTCAATGTTATCCGTTTAGTGCAACAAAAATCCTCAACTTTACTTTAGGCTTTTGTATGACTCTGCTATACGATATAAGCCCTAACCTGTTTTAGGATTCTGAGGTTATCGTTTGTCACGACCAAAATCCTAACATCTTCCAAGCTATTTGTCTGATAGTTTTACATGAATGTAAGCCTCAATTAATAAAACTAGCAAGGCAAAACATTCAAAAATTTCTCCTCTAAATTGATGCCAAACCATAGGGTAGACTGGGAAGTCTCCGAGGTTCTCCTAAGAATTTGTGACATCCTCTAGTTCTTCTTCCATTGGATTCCCAAAAAATAAAATGTTCTAAATTTGAGCTACTCCAATTTCATACCTCCATGTCTGATCTCATTTAAAAGTCAATCCCTTTAAAATTCTTGAAGACAATATCCCCATATTTTTATCGAGAGTTTTCTTAGGCGACTTCAGTTATCTAACATGTAATTAACCATTGGGCTTTGCCCTTATAAAAATTTTTTTCGAACCCAACTTAATATATATTACTATTTAATTTTTCATATTAAAGGGAGGAACTTATCGGCTTTTAAATAAAATTTTTTCGCATACTAAACGGATGTCATATATTTCTTAATTTATTTGTTTAAGCCTCACCATCAATTCATGTATCTATCTTTCGAGATGGATGCAAAACTTAAGTTATTGTGCTCTTTCATCTAAACTACGAAAGATAACAGATCAGTTTGATTTCATATTTNCTCCACATATATATTAACAGAGCAGCTCGTGGCTCCTTACGCGTTAATCATAATAAAGAGAGTACATAATTTTAGAGAGAAGGATGATCCCTACTTAAAAAGAAGAAAAAAAACATTGAGACCTAAGGGTTTCTCCGTCCACAATACAATTCCAAACAAAAAAGGTAAAAAAGCCGCAAAAAAGCTATCACTTCTAAAAATACATGTATCACAATAAGTATACCAAACAAAAGTAGTATACCAAAAGTAAACATGTACAGAAAGTGTGAAACAGTAATATGCAAGCTGTAGGTCCAGAAATCTTGAAACTGCTCGATCTCCCAATCCGTGAGCAAAAATGTAGGAATATAACGGGCCTAGAAAAGAAATAAACTAGTAATATGGCAGCTTCTTAAAACATGTAGACCATATTTGTTGGTATAAATAATGACAGTAAGCGAATGAGACATTAAAAAAGAATTCTTTAAACTCCAATTGTAAAGGGTGCTGCAGAGAAATAGAACCCGAGGAGTGGCATGAAAATCAGGCTCCTCATGGAACCTCCTAACTTTTAAAAATAGCAGTATGATATCATTCTTGGCCTCAAATGCTGATAGCCACCACCAAAAAAACCCCAAAATGAAAACCGTAAACTACACTAGCTCAACCAACCAACATAACATCCCTGACAATCTCCAAATATAAACAACAAAAGTTTCCCATAACATATATATATTAAATATCCCTCCAAAGCGGGTGACAAAATTTTGATTCCGGCGAACGACAACTTCCACAGGACGACTCTCCCTAAAATTGTGCTGACAGTCCCTTATAATTAACCAAAAGAACTTGATATAATAAAAAATAACAATTTCTTATTTGATTAATCCTAAATTTTATTCAAGGCATAAAAATCCAAAATTACAATTTTTCCCCAAGGGCTCCTCACATCATAACTCATTAAATACAACTCAAATGACTTTGAAATTTTTATGGTACCCCACTCTTTGGTAAATTAAAATATCAGAGTAGAAATTTTTTTTTTCTAATTTTTATTTAATTTATACAATTATTTTATCTCAAAAGTAGGATTTTCAACTATAATATATTTAATTAATTAAAGTAAAAAGTTTTTTCATATAAAAGTTATTGAAGGTTTACTTAGGTCAGAGGACCACGTGGACAAAATTTCATGATTTTTAAATTTATATTTAGATTATTATAATTACTTATTTTTTTTTGTGATTTAATTAAATAGAAAATATGTTTAAATCACATTTTATATTTTTATTAAATCCCTCTAAGACCAGAGAACTTAAAGAAAGAAAATTTTCATTTTTACAAATTTTATTTTATTTATTATAATTATTTTAATGGAAAATTAAAGAGAATACATTTCTGACATTTAAAAATGCATCAGTAAGAAAAATATTTTAATGAGTCCTTAGTGGTCAGAGAACAATTAGGAACATTTTTTACCATTTTAATATTTTTACAATTGTTAATTTATTTTAATTATTTTTAATTCAAAAATAATCTCAAAATAAAAAAAATTACTTTAATAAAAATTTTCTTTTTCCTAAATTTCCCTAATCACAAGGAACTCAGAAAACCACTTTTCATAATTTTCCTAGTTATAATAAATTTAATAAAATTTTTTATTACAAAAATGCCATTTTACTTAGAAAATAAACTTTCAGTGATAAATACCAAATTTTTACAATGAGTTAATGTGATTAACTTTTTACAATGTGACTTGATTTTATTAAATTTTGAACAATATTTTTATAATTAATTTATTATAAGTTTTAGACATTTAATTTGGTATAAAAATATAAAAAGTTGTTTAAATCCATTTTATATTTTTCCTTAGATCCTCTGACCACGGGAAAACTACCAAAGTTAATCCCATAATTTTTTTATTTATATTTTAATTTATAAAACTATTTTAAACAAGAGTAGGTAACTAAGCTTGAAAGTTAGGGTTACAGAGCTAGATATGCTTTCTGACTTGGAAAAATCAGAGAACATCTCTATTGACATGAGCAATAAACCCCTCAACTTTCAAGTCATGGTAATTATTATTTATTTGCTTATAATTAAAATATCATAGTGGGAATTTAAATAATTAAAAATTAGAGACGCATAAAAAAAAATTACTTTTATTCCACATTATTCTCCTTTGTTCACTAAGTAATAGGGTATTTTTATTTTATTTTTGTGATTTTTTACACAAAGATATGTATTTTTTAAGTTCTGGAATTAATTTAAATAATTAAATCTGGATTTTCTACTTAATTCAGTCAATCGTCACGTCATCCTATGACGCTACGAACCCACACACATCGCTCTGCCATTTGACGTTGTCATCCACATAGTCGCTCACTCTGCCCATGCTTTATGTTTCATCTCTTTGTCCGGAATGATTCTGACCCTGTATTTGATACACACATGATTGGATAGTCCTCTGTTATCATCCGAAATGGCCATAACCTGTGAACCATTCATGCTAAAACATTAAAATCTCTCTAGATACTTAACCAACTCACATGGAGTTTTGTCCTACATCTTCATCTACTCAAGATGAATACATCTATATGGTTACATGCTCTTTAAATTGAATTTTTTTTCACAGAAGCCTAAACTAAGCTCAATTTGAGGGAAAATGGGCTATATCTTTTGTCTGAGAGGGGAGGCCTCAATCAGATGATTGGAGAAGCTTCAATAGGGTCTGAAAAACCTCTTGGAAGTGTTGGTTTCCTCTAATGAATGGTCTGAGTAGAAGTTCCTTCAACAGATGGGGAGGTCTTGGCGTAATGCTAGATTAGAGTGGCTGGGGAATGGGGCTTTAAGTGGAATATTATTAGCTTAGCTTGGGGAATCTTTTGAAATAATCAATTTGGAGTTTTGTGGGGTTTTTAGAAATGGCCAGAAACTACCCTGGTTTTGAGCTCTAAAATTGAGCTCAAATTGTGGGCAAGATGGCTGAGAAATGGGAGGAGTGGGCTTAAGAAGTCTTGGAGAAGCCTTGAAAGCAAATTGACAGAGTATCACGAAGGAAATTGTTGATCGCTCTAATTGGTTGTGGGAGTTAGTGGTTAAAAAGAAGAGGAAGGAGTAGCCACCATGGCTGGCCAGTGGGTGCAATATGTTGCTTAGGTCGAGGGGAGAAAAATACAAGCAACAAATTGGGACGAGCCAAATTAGGGAGTTCAAATTTTGAGTCATAAGCTTGGGGTGTCTCTCAGTTTTGGTGTTTTCTTGCCACTATGCCGACCGTCTAGGTCAGAGCTGGTGCCTAGAGTGGTCAAGGGAGGTAGGGGAAGCTTAATGATGATTATCACAGAGGTTTGATGGCTGGTGGTAAAGATATCTTGGGTTCAACCAAATATAGTAAGAAATCTCATAAAGGTCCATGGGTCATGTAAGGTGGGCTAGGTTTGTCTTTCCTGGTCCATAGGTTCCAAAGGCTGGCAGTGGTGACCATAGTTTGGTCAATTTGATTGTGTTTTGTTCAAATCAAGGCTTGGGATCAAAATCATGTCATGAGCTTGGACTTGAATTTGAGTTTGATTTGACTTTCAGTTTATTTTAATTGATTGATCACATTGTCTTGTATGATTTTCATAAGAAGTTTGAAAAAGGAATTGAGTGATTTTGAATTTATTTGGGATTTCAATTTAGTGGAATTTGGACCATGACCAATTTTGGGGCATTTGGGTTAGAATTGGGCTACGATTGGGCCAAGGTTTAGCTTAGGCTCAATTGATGGTTTAATATGGTTCAAGGATTTGTAATGAAGAGTTTTGAATATCAATTGGATAGAAATTTTGGAGTTATAAGGTAAAATTTAATGGAATTTTGACTTGGCTTCAAATTTGGGGATTTTGGCATAGGTTGGATTTGGGTGATATTTAAGGCTAGGCTAAGGCCAATTTAAAGTTCAATTTGATCTAAATTAATATTGCAACGAATTTGGAATTAAAAATTGGGGGAATTGAATAGGTTAGGGTGTTTCATTTGGGGAAATTGGGTATTTTATACATGCTTAGAATTTAGGTTTGAAATTGGGCTCAATTAAGGTTTAAGTTGGCTTGAATCAAGCTTAGACATCATTATTTTCAGTTTGGAATTGAAATTGGGGAAATTTGGGCTCACTTTGGTGGTAATTGGAGGTGAATTGGGGTAATTGGGCCTTAGAAGGCAAAATTGGGATTTGTGTCAGAATTGGTAAAATTGCTCAAATTGGAATTCATGAGTGGTCAAGATTTTTTGTGTGAGTGTTTTAAATAATTTTTGAGCTTTTGAGAAATTTTGGGCCACTAATGGTATTTTGGTAATTTAGGCAAACCTGGCAGTATTTTGGTAATTTTTAAAATTTTAGAGTGTTTTGGAAAGTTTGGATGGTTCAATAGAGTTTGAGGTAATTTTGGACAAAGTCAATTAATTTGGGTAATTTTGAGGATTTTATGATTTAAAGGGTAATTTGGTAATTATGGGAGAGTTTAGGGGCGAAAGATTAAAATTGGGTATTTAAGCAAAATTAAGGTTCAATATGATGTCAATCATGAAATTATCCTTCATGAGCCATGAGACCAAGGGAGACCCCACTTTGGATCCTCCATATGCCAGTCTCAGCCAAATCCTAGCCTAGGGCTAATGGTTTAGGGAAGCATCCACATGAGTTTCAAAAAAATAGTAAGGGATCAACTAAGAATATTTAGTTAAGGGTTTAGGTTACGAGTGTAAGTGAGGGGTATCAATTGTATGTGTGTGCGAGACTGACCAAGAACACATCACTTAGGGTCAGCCCTAAGGCTAAACATTTCTGTGGGGACTCCACTTGAGCTCCCATTTATTAGATCTACGTACTTAGTGCAAGAGTATAGTACAATAATGTGGAACTTTAACCTTTACAAAGAAGAGTTTTAGAATTTCTAATGATGAGGGTTCCTTTACTAGTCTTCTAAGAATAGTCAACAAGGAAGTCATATGGCTAGATCCTAGGCTTCTAAGGAAGAAACTAGACCTCAACAAAATGTGAGGTCAACATACTAGAATGAGGGAACCGTGGGATCCTAACCGATGTCGCTCTAATCAACTTTAACACCCTCCATAAAACTTGAACAGTAACAAAACCTCTCACACAAACTGTAAAACCTTAAACCTTGAACCTGAAGCTATCATTTCGATAAGGACCTTGTAGCTAACATCGTGGGCAGCACGACAAGAATGTATGGAAGAACAATTTTGAGTGAAAAACTAGGTCTACATCAACAACTTTCCTTAGAATTAAATAACAAGCCATAGGACTTTAGGGTAACTCATCTAGTAATGCAATAATCCTCAACTCATTGTTAAGCTTTTGCACAACCATGTTGAACAATTTAAACCCTAAGTCATTTTAGGCTCTGAGGTTGTCGTTCGTCACAACATAAACCCTCACATTCTTCAGGCTATTTGTATGACAGTGTCATGCAAGTGTAAGCCCTCGAATCAGTGACATCTCCTACCTTTCTTTTCTTTGGATTCTTGAAAATAAATGTTCCTACTTGATCCATTTCCTTTCGAATTTCTATTGTCAAATCTTGAAAACCTTAAACTTTGGAATTCATGAGAGCAAAACCACTAATGTGAATCGAAACTATTCTTAAGCTACTTCGGTCACTTAAGATGTAATTAACTATATAGGATTTCCTTTGTAGGGAACTTTAAAACGCAACTTAGTATAAAGCCTATTTACTCTCATATATTAAATATGGGAACTTGTTGGTCAACATAAAATGTTTCACAAACTAATAGGGATGTCATAAAGTCTATAGTTTATTTAATTGAGCCTCATCATCAAGCAATGTGTCTATTTCCTGTGATAGGCGCATCATTAACGATTTTGTGCTTGTTTATTTAAAACAACTGTATATATGAGATTGGACCGATCTCATGTTTTCAAAATTAAAAATGCTACTTTCCCATATATATATATATATATATATATATATATATATATAGGGTTTCCATGGACTGCCTGAGGTTTGTGGTGGTTTCCAGCTCTTCCTGATCTTAGTTTTCCTTTTTCCTTGGGTTTTCTTCTTTCCCTGAAAGCTTCTTGCTGTTTTCTCTGGATTTTCTGCTTCACGAGAAACTTCTTTTCTTTCAAATTGAGGTCGGGTTACAGTTCCATTGATGTGGAGTTTAGATGTCTGAGCAAAATAGTGTGGATTTAGCCACTAATATTCAATGGTTAAAGGCTACTTTCGCTGATGTTGTGGGAAAAGGCTTTGACAGTATTAAAGACTTAGATGTCTTGGTTTTTTCTACAAAGTTACTATGAGGTTGTTGACCCGATCATAAAACCTTTGAGCAAGAAGAGTGGAAAGATGACTATTTTTCATAATGATGATGACATCCAAAACTTGACTGAGATTTGCAAATTTACTCTCATAGGTAAATTTCAGTTAGGTCACCCTAAAATGTAAGCTATAAGAAAAGGAAGTTGGAGAGTTGGCCTTATTGATGGAAGACACATTTTAACCAACATAACAAGAGAAGATGATTATTGTAGAGATTTTTCTAAGTAGGTTCTACATATTGAAGGCAACACTATGAGGATTCTAAAGTGGTCCACTAAATTTTATCCTAGCAAGGAACTTCCAATAGTCCCTATATGGTTTAAACTTCCAGGCTTAAAGCTTCATTTTTTCAATCATAAAGTTCCTACTTCCAACTTATCTAGACTTTCAGTGGCCATAATACTAGTTGAAAGGGACATAACTCTTCCAGCAGTTGATCAAATATGGTTGGGTACTAAAGACAATGGCTATTGACCGATAATTATTGCTTAACAAAAGCCATATTATTGCTTCCACTGTTGTATGTTTGGGCATACAGATAATAGGTAGTTCAAACTACACCCTCATCTCAAGAATACTAATCGTGGGGCCCTAAAGGATGCTGATCTGCTTGTGGACTCTCTTATGGAGCATGTGAGGGAAGGGGCAATTACTGCTGACAATCCTGATTCTATCAATTCTGGGAATGAAGCTAGGGTTCCTGCTAAGATTCATGAGGTCCCTAATATTAGCTTGATTATTGAGTGTGATAATGCAAAAAAAAAATAAGGCCTTTGCTAGTCCTAACCATCATACTCTTCTGGATGAAATTAATGATAGTAGATATAATGATGAAGCTGGCCCTTCAGGAAGTCCCCAAGAACCATTAGCTATAAAGGTCATAGCTAGTGCTATTGCAGACACTGTTTAGGAACCTATTACATCTGTGCCCCAGATTTCTCAGCTGGACATTGGTGAGGTAGTTGATGATTTACAGACTGCCTTGGTAGATGAATGGCAGACCCAAAAAATAAGAAAAAAGAAAATGGGTAACCAGGATTTGACAATTGTGAAGGGAGGAACATACTCATTCAGAGACAGAAAAACTCAAAATGAAAGAAAGGAGGCCATGGCAAAGTCTAGAAGGAGGGGTAAATGCATCTTCATTGGATGATGAACCTTTTGTGTTAGAATGTTAGGGGATTAGCACATCCTAAACCTTTTAACAGACTTATTGCTCTAAATAGGATGTATAAGTTTTCGTTTGTGGCTATTTTGGAGCTTATGTTCTCCAAAAACTCCCAGAAAATTCTTAGAAAAATTTCTGGTTTCACTCATTTAGCTAATCTGAACAATGAAATTTGGGTACTTTATAGAAAGGAAGTTTTGTGTCAGATTTTGTGGGTTCACCCACAATTCCTTCATATCAAGTTTATCTTTGGGGGTCAGGAGGGGCTGACCACTTTTTTTTATGTTGGATGTTCGTCAAGGGCCATATTGGTGCTTTGGGAGAGCATTCTTGTTATTAGTAGATCCTGCAACTCATTCTGGTTGGTGGGTGAGGATTTTAATTCCATTTTAGCTCCTTCTGAAAAAATAGGAGGCAATCCACCTGATACTAAGTCTATAAATTGCTGCAATGATAATATTTGCTTCGCTGGCTTATTTAATCTTGGTTTTATTGGTCCCAAGTTTACATGGAGGAGAGGATCTTTATGGGAAATATTGGATAGAATCCTTGTCAATTCTCTCTGGTTTAGTGAGTTTCTACACACTTCTATTCAACATCTAAGTATGACAGGATCAGATCACAGGCCCTTACTTATCACTATCTCTGCTTCTCCAATGAAGTATAAGTCTAGCTTTAGATATCTCAACATGTGGCCTTCTCACTAAGATTTTCTTAATCAAATCTCTTTGGGGTGGAGAGTCTATCACCACTCTAATCCTTTAATTAAACAATGGATGCTACAAAAGTAGATTGGTAAGCAACTGTCTAATTGGAATTGGACTGTGGTGGGAGATATCAATTTGAAAGTAAAGGAGGCTGAAAAGGAAATGAATGCTTTGAAGACCGGGCTGGAAAACAATCTGATACAGAAAAGGATCAAATGCTGGCTAATGAAAATCTGGTGAATGATATTTGTATGCAAGAGGAATTTTATGCTCAAAAGGCTCTCAAGACCAGATTTTGTGAAGGGGACAAAAACTCTAAGTATTTTCATGCTTGTATCAATTATAGGAGGAAATGTTACATCATTCACAAGATTAGAGATCCCTTGAGGTAGTGGATTAAATATGAAAACTTAATTGCTGCTAGTGCTATGAATTATTTCCAAACTCTCTTCACTCAACCTCCAGTCTTAAGGCTTCCAATTCAGCAAGATCTCTTCAGTAAAGATCAGAGTTACACAAGGAACTTGGACTTGGCTTCTATTCCTGGGGAATTGGAAATTTGGTCAGCTTTGACCTCTATTGACAGCTCCAAAGTGGCAGGCCCTGATGGATTTTCAGCAGATTTCTATAAGAAAGCATGCAAGATCATTAAAGGTGATATTGTTGAGGTTGTGCAAAGTTTTTTCAGAGGGATGGATCTGCCTAACTATTTTAAAAGCTCTATCATCACCTTAATTCCCAAAAATAACTCCAAGCTCTATTGAGACAATTTCAGGCCTATCAATCTTACTAATGTTTTGTCTAAAATTATTTGCAAGGTGATTTCTAATAGACTACAACCTCATTTACATCATCTCATCTGTGAAAATTAGTCAGCCTTTGTACAAGGGAGAAGCATAGTGGAGAATGTTCTCTTGGCTCAAGAATTAGTCCTGGATTTGGACAAATAGTGTAGAGGTGGGAATCTTTTGGTAAAAAGGGATTGGCACAACAAGCTATTAGAAGCATTGTGGGCCTACCGGATGACTTTCAGGACTCTCACTCAGTGTACACCTTATATGCTTATGTACGGATCCAAGGCTGTGCTACCACTAGAAATCCAGACACCATCGCTCAGAGTCGCCCTTGCCAACCAAATCACAATGGAAGAAAGCACAAAACTTAGACTTGAAGAACTGGAGAGTCTCGGAGGTAAATGACTAGAAGCACAACAACATTTAGAGCTTTACAAGGCGAAGACGGTACAAGCCCATGACAAATTGGTCCACTCAATGACATTTAAAGTTGGTGACCTCGTACTCGTGCTCAAAAGGCGTATTCTTGCACGCCAAAAAATAGGTAGAAAATTCGAGCCAACATGGTAGGGACCATTTGTCATTGAAAAGGCCTACACAGGAGGAACCTACCAGTTAGTGGACTTCCAGGGCAAAAGACTCATGTTACCAATAAACAGACGATATTGAAAAACTTATTATGCAACCTGACGCCGCTTGCTTCTGCTTGCTTTGAAACTTTGGAAACTTTGATTGTTTTAGTGTTATCTATGTGGACAAATGTCTGTGACCGGGTATAAATTTTGTAATTAACCTCAATATAATGAAAATTTTGAGAAAGAAATTTTAAACTTCAAATTTTCTTCTTTCCACTTTTGAGTATAATGTTCTAGTAAATTAAATAAAACTCATACATAAAATAAAGAATTGATTTCATCAAAACAAACTAAAATTTACTTTAATAAATACTTTGTTTTATTCTTGTTCATAACAAGTTTCGGCCCACTCACGTTTTTCCTGTCCTCTACAGAAAAATGTCGGGACAAAGGCTGACCTTTGCTTTCCAGGATGGCTGGAGCCTCGCATTAAATGAGGAGATGGCGCCGCAGGGCGGTACCATTGACTTCAACATGGATTTTAACTAGGTTGACATGGACTACAAAGGTCCTCTCATGGACGCAGTCAGTTGCAAAAAGAAAGAGGGATTGCCTTCTCTACTGAGAGTGACTGCTAAAGATAAAGTATCATACAAAGGCAAGAACGTGATAACAGAGCAAGATTCGATGGAAGGGCCCAGTCGTCTGCCCTCCATAGTAGCTACACCAGTCAGAGGCCTAGTAGCCGCCAATAATGAACGACTGCCAGGTACTTTGCTTCGCAGGACACAACGCAGGAATGCCATCTGCAAGAAGTAGAGAGCTTTTCTACTACAAGAACGCAGACATCAAAGAGAGGCGAACAACTTGCTCACCCCTATTTCTGAGGGGCACATTTATGATCCAGATCTGAAAGAAACTTTTGCTAGCCTACCCACCATGGATGAAGAACCAGGGTTTGTAACAGAGTCAGATACACTTTCAGGTTCAGATCTCTTATGCAAGGGTTGCCCGACGTGCAATGTTGAATACCGGCCGAAACATCAGCCACGGGCGCGTTTGTAGAATGGCCGGATTGCAATGTCCTACATTTACAGCGTTTCAATACATTGGAAGAGCATACCTCAAGCACCAATCGGTTTCAGACTTCAAATTTTATGATGGATGATCCATATGTCCTATTAGGGATAAATCAGTATGTACCAAGGAGCCCAGGGTCATACATCTCGCCAGAGGCTAAGTCTCAAGCTCCAGATCAACCAACGCCAGTTTGGGTTCCTACGAATGCTCGAAGGAATGAACGCCCGCGATAGCTGCTGACCCCTGTATGATAGAGTACTACAAGATAAGTAAATTAAATAAAAGAGAATTCGAGTTTTATGAAGAAGTTCAGGAAAAGTTCTTCAACATACTGGAAGGCTTGGAGCTGTATACTAGGGTTTTCTCTGAAAGTGATAAAAGAAGCATTCTGGACTGTATCTTTGATTTAAGAGATAGAGGCTGAGCATGCCTTCTCATGGAAAGAACATATTCTGAGATAAAGAAATGGGTGAGAGGAAAGGGAAGAATCACTATCCAGTGCGACTGTTGTTAAACCTTCACAAATGACAGACAGGGGAATCTGCTTGGGATCCTCAGACATGATCATGTAGATCTGCTACCGTTAATGATAAAGTGGATGATCAAAAGAATGGTCAAATGGAATATTCTACCTGCTACTTGCTTTCCCAATAGTTGTATTATCAATATCTATGAAGACGGTGATTGCATTCCTCCACACATTGATCATCACAATTTTGTGAGGCCCTTTTGCACGGTCTGATTCATGAGCAAGAGCAATATTTTATTTGGAAAAGAAATCGATGTCATCGGCCTTGGTGAGTTTAGAGGTTCTATGGAGATTCCTTTACTAGTCGGTTTAATACTTGTTCTTAAAGGAAACAGTGCAGACATTGCCAAACATTGCATTCCAGGGGTACGACATCGTAGGGTGTCTGTGACTTTCTGCAAGATGAATGACAGCAAATGCCATATGGATTTCAGCCAGACCTAGAACTGGAAGAGCTACTGCCGTACTTGATATGAGAGGTTTCTACCTCTAAGTACATGCGAAGGGAACTCTTATCCTGGAGCAAGACTTACAAGGTCTGCTTGATCAGGAGCTCGCCATACCTAGTACAGACGGTCAGAGGGTTTACTTTTTTTTATCAACATGATGTTCTAAATGTATTCATAGCATAAGATGTTCTGAATGTATTTCGACATGAACTATATATTATACCTTTTGAGGCATTAGCCTATGTTCGATATGTGACATCTTTTTATTGAAGCAGATTAAAGAAAATTTCTCTCAGGAATGTGCCTTTTTGTCAGTTGCCTTTTTGTACGATGGATGAAAGCCACGAACCACAGAATGGTTCAAAATTTCAATTAACAAAGAACAAAACAACAAATCTTTAATAATAAATAAAATTCAAATAAAAAAAATCACCAATAAATAAACAACAAAACACATTTCTTTACAAAAAATCAACTAATTAAAATTAAAACTTTAAAGACATATTTTAAAAAATTAAATGTGATAAAAATCTATTGAGTGGATTCTCTCATTTTCAGAGTTTTTTTTTACTCTTTGTGCACGCAGCACAACCATCTTTATCTGCAATAACTCTCTTCACATCCCCACAAAATTTTGCATTTTGCACAAAACCCACAAAGCTCTACAAATCTTCTTCAACAAAATCAACCTTTCCACATGACATACTTCTGCAAATTCAACACCACAAGCTCTTTGTAAATTTCAAATCTCATTTTTGAATCAGTACCTAAATTTTGATTCTCATCTTTCGAGGTCGATACCTAAATTTCGACTCTCTCCCTAAAATTGATACTTAAATTGCAAATCTAATTTTCGAGTCAGTACTTATATTCAGATTCTCATCTTTTGAGGTCGATACTATATTTTGACTATCTTCTTGGAATTGATACCTAAATTTCAATTCTCCTTTTGGGTAAGTACCTAAATTTTGATTCTCATATTTCAAAGTCGATATCTAAATTTTGACTCTCTTCTCGGAATTGATACCTAAATTTCAATTCTCATATTTTCAAGTCAGTACCTAAATTCTGATTCTCATCTTTTGAGGTCGATACCTAAATTTTGACTCTCTTCTCAGAATAGATACCTAAATTTCAATTCTTTATAAGAGTTAGTACCTAAATTTTGATTCTCATCTTTTGAGGTTGATACCTAAATTTCATCTCTCTTCTCGAAATTGATACATAAATTTCAATTCTCACAATTTCGAGTCAGTACCTCAATTCTGATTCTCATCTTTTGAGGTCGATACCTATATTTCGACTCTCTCCCTGAGATTAATACCTAAATTTTAAATCTCATTTTCAAATAAGTACCTAAATTCTGATTCCCAACATTCAAGCTCGATACCTAAATTTCGACTCTCTTCCTGAGATTGATACCTAGATTTCAAATCTCATTTTTGGATGAGTACCTAAATTTTGATTCTCATATTTCGAGGTCGATACCTAAATTTTGACTCTCTCCCCAGGATTGATACCTAAATTTCAAATCTCATTTTTGAATAAGTACCTAAATTCTGATTCTCATCTTTCAAGGTGGATACCTAAATTTTGACTCTCTCCTTGAGATTGAGACCAAAATTTCAAATCTCTTTTTTGAATGAGTGCCTAAATTCTGATTCTCATCTTTTGAGGTCAATACCTAAATTTCAACTCTCTCCTGAGATTGATACCTAAATTTCAAATCTTATTTTTAGATAAGTACCTAAATTCTGATTCCCACCTTTCGAGGTCGATACCTAAATTTCGACTCTCTTCCTGAGATTCACACCTAAATTTCAAATCTGATTTTTGGATCAGTAGCTAAATTTTAATTCTCATCTTTTGAGATCAGTACCTGAATTTGACTCTTCTTTTTTTTTTCAAAATTGATACTTAAATTTCAATTCCCACATCGGGTTCAACAGTTGCATATTTATTCCCATCCTCTAGAAATCTCTAAAATTTCATAACTCAAAATCCAATCTCCAATCCCCAAGGAGAGTCCCTACTTCTTGACTCGATCAAATATGCATCTGTCAGTATCTCCAACGGAAATTAAAAAAACACAAACACAACTCTACACATACTTCCAGGTCCGTTGACTTAGGGGTTTGTATTGGTTTTTATTTTTCTCATCGGTCAATGCCAATACGCGCGGTATGCTTGCCCAACACACCACACCTATTAGGGGTCCATTTGTTGACCTCACTTTTGGTTGAGGTTCAGTTTTTCTTCTTTAGTAGCCTAAGGTCTAGCCATAGGAATTTCTTATTGACTATTCTTAGAAAACCTGACAAGGAGCCCCCACCATTAGAAATTTCAACTCTTCTCTACTCAACTTGAAGTTCCACATATTGTTCCTAATCTCTAGCACTTAGTAGGTGGGGTTCACTATGAGGGAAACTCAAGATGAGTCACCCTTAAGATTGCTGGACCGTAGGGTTGACCCTTGGGTGTTGGTCTAGGGCTAAGGCACTTAGGATCTATTTGGCGCAGTTGTGGATTATTTATAATCTGTTGATAAGCAGATTATTCTGGTAATCTGATAATCTACAGGTTATCAAAATAATTTAGCTTGCTGTTTGGGGAAGCATATTCAGACTAACTTATTGGAGGTTAAATGACATTCCTGCCCTTGTCTGATAAAACTGTCTGGGGCAGCTTATTCAGAATAGCTTATTGGTAGAAAAGAAACATATAGTGCAGAAACATACGATAATGACAGGGATGTTCTAAAAGATATCATACAGCTCTCACATTCTAACGACTACCAGGAGAAATAAAAAAATTACAATAATAAGAAGAAATATTAAAATATTTAACTTCATATTCTGGCTACGTCGGTCCTTAACTGCACTGCCAGCCAGAGAAAACTTCGGATTCACATGACTGCTGGCATGACTACTGGCAGTGTAATATGTGGGACTATCAGCCCATTAGAAGAAACTGCAATGAGCTGAAATGCCTCTAGCACAACCATAGAACTGCCTCCCAAAGTTATGCTCCTTATGTGACATTAGCAACAGAGACGGTAGTTCACAATAACACAAAATCCTTCTGTCTATACCTAATATCCAGGAAGTCATGTTTGTATAACTGCAAAAATAACAAAAGAATCAATGTCGCTTTAAGGTATTTTTTAAAATAACCAAAATTAAATGCATATGAATATAAACCTATAATCTTTTTAAAGGAAAGCTTGGTTGATCAACAACCACAATAGCATCTGTGATAGACTCCCTTAAAGAAATCATATCAGCCAAACCTTCTCCTTCCTGATGTCCAAATTCATTTGATTCTACATCATCCTCAGGTAATGAATTCCCACCCAGAATTCTGGGAGTTTGGTCAAAGACATTCAGTTCTTCATTGTCAGTCATACTAAAGTTTGTATCTGCTCGTGAGGAATGTCTTCGGATGATGTTATATAGTGTCATTGTTGCAACCACAATATGGACCTGCTTTTGGAAAGTATACGATGGCATATCAAATAGGATGACCCATTTCTTCTTCCACACCCCAAATGTTCTTTCAATTACCCCACATAAAGGTGAGTGGCGCTTATTAAAAATTTCTTTTCTACCACGGACGATGCCACTTGCTTTCTCAAAATAAGGAAGATGAAATCTTGTGTCAGGATAGGGCTTTAGGTATCCCCTTTGCATAGGATACCCAACGTCAACCAGATAATAATTTCCTAATATGAAAAACACAGTTAATTAAAAAGATTACATGCTCAAATAAAGAAATTGCAAAAAAAAAACTAACCTGATGGGGGGTGAGGGAAACACTCTGATCTATTCCTAGTGGTAAATGAGGAAATCCGACTGTCATGTGCACTCCCTACCCAGCTCGCCACTACAAAACTAAAGCACATGTTGAAGTCGCATACAACCATGACATTCTGAGTGGTTGAACCACTCCGACCGATGTATGCAACCTTCTCGTAGTTGGGTAGTTGGGCATCAACGTAGGTACCGTCAATTGCACCAATACAATTCTGTTTAATTGTTTGTTAGATAGTAATTATATTATGAATCGTATGAAAAGTTATGAAATAAAACCACTCATAGTTACCTTGAAATATGGTATGTATCGAGGATCACTGGCAATTTGTTCTGGAGTGGTAGCAAATGATGGATCCTCCAGTTTAATTATTTTAGCTGCTAAGCTAATAAGAGCCTGTATGCCTTTAGAATTGTAACAACTTATTATTTCAGAAGAATGCTGAAATATTTCCATAGCTCCTCTAATTGATTCTTTTTGTGATAGAATGTACAGTGTTATAGCGAACACCTCCCTACACGTCGTTCTGGAAGAACCCTGGATGCCGTGATTTAGGCATAACTCGTGCAAAAAAGCCATAAAAATTGGTGCTATCATTCTGAAAATATTTCTAAACCTTATTGGATGGCTAGAAAGCATTTCACCAATCCATTCGTCTCTAACAAAGCTGGATGTCATGCGAGGAATGCAAGCAGTCCTACTCCGGTAATAATCCAACAACAATATCGCAATGGCTGTAGCAAATGCCATTCTCCTACAACACACACATTGTGGATCCATCTTAAATGATATAAGATGTAAACATAATTAGTGCATAATAAGATATTACTACAACACAACAAAATATTAATTGTTCAAATTCAAAATATATAATACGCAACTTAAAAATAAAGCATCAACCACTAACAGGTACATATGTAGAAGGTATAAACATATTAAAAAAAGATAACATGATTAGAAGTTCCAAACATTTATAAAAAAATAAACATAAGTAAAAGTTCATATTTCTGCAACAAATATATCTACAATACAAAAAAAATATCATTCCTCGACCAAAACCCACAAATATTCAAGACGCAATACAGGCTCTAGTGCCATGAATATTTTTATTCAAGTTGAATCCTCAAAGTTTTTTCACACACTGTACGTGAAATCATTCGTAGGCCACAACTTCAGGAATAGTGCCCAAAAGCCTGAGACAGTCTAATATGTTAGAATCAGATATTGGTCGAGCTGCAAAAGATTCAATTAAATGATCGAAGGAGGTGTTCACAAAATATTTCTTCTCTTTATTTTTCTTAGCAATCCATGGCCTCTGTAAAATTGTATTGGACTCCCCCATATCCCTCTAGTCAATGCTATGCTTTTCTTCATCGGGTGTCAAAGGCTCAGGTGTGATCTCATCGGGTATCCCTGTAAAAACGCTTTCAGTAGGTTTGAATGAAAACTTTCCTGTTGCGACAACCCATTTAAACATTATGTTCAGTTTCTCTTCAAATTCTTGCTCTATTTCGCACTGTTTGTACTTCTTCGCTGCCGGTACTGCCTGTGGTATAGCATTTAGAGGGGATATTTAGGAAATTATAATTAGCGAGAACAATTTACGAAGCTAACATATCATAGATTATATAGAAATTTAACTCTAGTTTTTAAGCCCACCATTCAGCTGGAGCATCAATTGTCCTTTTAATCGGATCACAACCCAGGCCGACAGTTCCACGTTTCAACTCCTTTCATATTTTCCATTCTTTCTTCAACTGGTCCCATTTGTTTTTAAATTTAAGTCGGTCGTAATCCCTGCCAGTCAATTCTTTGAATCTCTTAACAATGTTTAGCCACCCTTCCTTATTAAAATACGTTGTTGGTCTGCTCCGCAGTTCTATTTCTTTAATACACAGATCGCAAAAAATATTTGTAACGTCTTTATCCCACATTGCGGACTGACTCCCTTCAACCACTCTAGACATGATTCAACAACAGTGTCGTGTAACTATTCTGAATAAAAACATATTAAGAATAACATATTGCTAAAAATGAATCAACATCCATACATGTCGTGGAATCAATAAAATGCAAAAAAAAGAACCAACATCCACATAATTAACCAACAATAGTGTTGAGATTTGCTAAAAGGAAAAACAACAAAAAAATAAATTACACAAAGGATTTATGTAGCTCGGTCCAAGACCTACATCCACAGTAAGACATCGAAGATGTTTTATTATCCAATTATGTAAGAGTACATTGCTATGATTATCTATGGAGAACACTACTACAATTATCAAGGACTTGTGTAATAAGCAACTTCTAATATATGTCATGGAATCCACTTCTACCGAAGCCACCATATAGTGTATTCCTAAATGCAACTTCTCATACATGTCGAGGCACAACTAATGAGACAGTTGCCATATAGAAATTTTTAACGCAATAACATAACATCATATATTCATCTACAATACATTTTCATCTCCAGCAGCCATATATTCAACTGCCATACACACTCATTTTTCTATCAAGCTGCATTCAATAAAATTGCTTTTCACGAAGCTATTAGAAGCTGCATCCTATTGCTATACCAAAATGAAATTTGTAGCACTTTAAATGCATTCAAAATAGCTTTGAGCCATATATTCATCTCCAGCTTCCATATACTGCCATACACACTCATTTTTTGATAAAACTGCTTATCAATGAAATTGCTTTTCAAGAAGCTATTAGAGGCTGCTTCCAATTGCTGTACCAAAATGGAATTTGTAGCACTTTAAAAGCATTCAAAACAGTTTCGAGCCATATATTCATCTCCAGCATGAAATTTACGAAAGAACAGATAAATGCCACTAATGGATGAATGTTACAAATGAACAACAATAGAATCCAACAGATAAAAGGTGCAACAAACTGCAGTAATAGATTTACAAAACTGTTGTGATCAAACCACACATAATTTCTCCTAAACAAATTTGGATACTAATAGAATAACCAAACTGTACTAATAGAATAACCAAACATAAATGACAATCCAACAGAGCTGCCATAAATTTGAATACGCAGGAATGCTTAGGCATGTAAATTGTCAATTATAAGGAATTGGCATGTAAATTCTCAATTATTTGTTAGGCATGTAAATTCACTCTACAGTTTCAGTAGTTTATGCAAAATTTATGGCACACAAATCCTCCCCAATGTCATATCCATTGCCATTCTTAACATAAGCCGAAACAGAAATTTGCGACCAATGGAGATTGCAATGAATACATATATATGCAGCTCATAAACAGGATCCTTAATAGAAGGAGTTTCATGAAACAAGTTTAGAACTATGTTTCCTATAAACATGAATTATTTGCAGCCCATAAACATCAGCTAATGGACTTGAAAAAACAAGAAATATTTTTTCCTTCAATACAGATGCTCACAAATTATTCCTTGCTCTGCGTATAGAGACATTCTTATCTATGCAAAAAATAGGAAAAATCGAATGGAGCAAAAATATTAAAAAAAAAAATTCATTCTAAACAGTTGTTGACAAATGATTCCAAGCTGCAAAATTTTCTTCATGCCTAAAGAAAAAAACGAAAGTAATTTTAGGGCAAAGAAATCCACTCGCATTGTTCGAGTTCAAAAACAACGAAGACAACAATGGCATAGAAATCTTCAGTCAAGTAAAAAAACAAGGTTTACGGTCGGTTCTATACATATAAATGACATTCGCGTATTTACAAAGAACCATTTACGACCACCGACGTTTGATTGCTCTAAAGGAAGCATTCCTTACGAATTGACGATGAGGGAAAGAATACCTTGCAATTGATGGGGGATAAATCGAAAGGAAACTCTCCAATCTCCTCTTCGGGGAAGAATACAGGGAGAGAGAGTGTGAGGGAGAAGAGGGGAAACTAGGGCAATATCATGAGTCGAACGCGGGATGCAGCCCCCACCCCGCGTCACAAAACTATTAAGGATTCACAAAATTCAACGCACGGCTACAAGGATAATCCGCTCGAACGCCCTTTCCAAACACAAAGGTGGCATTTTGAAAACACCGTTGCATCTGAATAATCTACTCCAAACGGGCCCTTACTTACTATCACTTGCACTCACAATCAGTCACTATCCTAAACACAAAACTTCTAGGCTTTGGTCCCTTGATACTTTTGGGAGACTCATGTAGATGGTTCCCTAAACCCATTAGCCCTAAGCCAGGGTTTAGCTAAGACCACTACATAGAGGACCCAAAATAGGGTTTCCGTTAGTCCATGGCTTATTTATGGAGGTTGGCAATCCAACTCTATCAAGATACCCAACCTACCCTATTGCCCCTAAATTCTCCAAAATTACCCATATACCTATGGGACGCCAAATTTGGCCAAAATCTCCAAATCTATCCATAATACCCAAACTTGTTCAAAAATCATTTCAAACACCTCGAAAACACCCAAATTACCCAAAATGCCGAAATTGGCCAAATTACCAAAATTCCCCTTTGTTGGCCCAAAATTCCAAAACTTCCAAAAAATCTCAAAAATTCTCAAAACCTCCCAAATATTTCTAGTTTCATTTTCCTCAATTATCACATGACCCAATTTGGCCAATTTGACCATCTTTGATCAAAACCCCAAATTTTGCCTTTAAAGGCCCAAATTTCCCCAAATTTAACTCCAATGTCCATCAATTTGGTCTCAATTTACCCCAATTTCAATCCTAAACTCAAATTCACTTTTAGTATGGCCAAACTAGACCAAATCCAAGATTAAATAGCCCATAATTTGAGCCCAAATTTGGTATAGGTCAAACCCCCAATTTTGGTCACATGACCTAATCTCACCAAATTGAACCCATAGCCTAGTAAATTGGCCCCAATTAATGTTTCAAAATCTTTAAAACATTCAAAAACATCAAAATAAACCAAAAATTGGCCTTGGTTAAGCATCAAATCCAATTGATTTTGGCCTAAATCCAAAATTCCCAAATTTAGCCCTAAATTGGCTAAGTCCCCAAATTTCACCCAATTGATTGCCTTAATCTCCAAATTGGCATCTAATTCATGTTGAAAACATTTCATGGGGTTCTTATTGACCATTTAAAATAATAAATTTGGAATTAGCCCAAGGCTAGCCCAAACTAGACCCAAGTCTAGCCCAACATAACCAAATTGATTAAAATTCAAAATTCCCTCAAATTGACTCTTCAATTGAGCTCAAAACCACTTCCATCCTTCACAAAAGTTGTTCCTTATGATCATCTACACCAAATAAAACATTTATTTGGGCCAATTTAGATGGCTGGCCTAGACCAAACCTAATATTTGGTCATTTTCACCCACTTGGATCCATGCACTAAATGTGAACGAACCACCCTGAAGCTATCAAATTAACTCTACCTCAGCCATTAGTTGACCCCTAAGGCTGAGCAAAAATAGATCTAACTCAAGCTAGATGAGCCATGGACCAAAAGTACCCCAAATTAAGGGATCTTAATCCCGAAAATGTACATGCTTAAGATATCCTTGCCAAATCAAAACACATTTGCATTAAATTTTTGTGATAGATTCCTCTGGATGCCCTGAGCACCTAGCCACCTCCCCCCACCATGGTCGGCTGGTTTAGTCATTCAAAAAGCTCAAAACCAAAAGCCACCCCCATGGGACTTCACCAAAATCAAACCTGGAGGCCAGCTCAGCCAAATTGATTTGTAGAGCTCCTCTGCCCACCACCTAAGCACCACATTACACCTCCTAATTGGCCAAGACAGCCACCATAACCCCATTTTTATAAAAGGCCGCCTCCATGGCCATTGAACTCATGACAACCACCATAACCCCATTTTTATAAAAGGCCACCTCCATGGCCGTTAAACTAAGTGTTGAAAATTTTACTTAGAGAGAGCCTCCCAAACTTATCAAAAAGCTTCTCTAAGATCCCCTCAGTGCAATCCAACCCTACTAACCCACTGAATTCTACTATGGAAGCTTAATTTTGAGCTCAAACCTCTGCCCAAAACCAACACAGAACTCTTTACACTTCCACAGTCCACCAAATTTCAATTAACTCCACCCACACCTTCACAACAGTGAAAGAAGAAAAAGCCCCAACAAACTACCCTCTCACAGATCCTCTACCATAGCTCTAGACCAACACCCAAATTTGGTCATGATCAAAATCATATCTAGGCCTCACACCACAACAAGAGGCTTAATCCCTAGCCTCATTAGACCCCAACGAATGTGCCAAGACCCTCTGATTGAAGCTTCACTTCTCAGATCAAAAGTATAAAACTTCTCCCCCTCCCGAGCGTATTTTGATTCTCTATTTGATTAGGCATAATTTAATTGCATGATTACCGTATGGATGTGTTCGTCTCACTTAGAGGAGTCCATAGGATCAAACCCAAAGTAATTTGGTTAAGTCTAGGCTGAGATCTTAGAGTTTTAGTGTGGATGGTCACGGAATCACTCTATCGGGGACGATGACAAAGAGCCATTTGATCAAGCGTGTATCGAATGGAGGCTAAGATGAAGCCAAACAATGCTTCTTTACACAAACAGCGGGACGCGTGGCCGCTGGTCTGGACGGCGGCGTCAAATGGAAGTGTGTAGCGTGGAGCTTCGGAGCCACTATTGGTTGACGAGGCGCCGCGTGGATAAGTAGAAAAGTAGGGCTTTTTCTATTTATTTAAACTCCCTTAAATTCAAAATCCATAACTTTGTGTAGAAAAATCACAAAAATAAAATAAAAATACCCTCTTACTCAGTGAACATAGGAGAATGATGTGGAAATAATTTTATGTCCATGAGATGCATATTTTATTTTTAATTGATTAAATACTGATTTGAATGTTTTGATTCTCCATGCATATTGGCACTTCACCATGGCTTGAAATTTTAACATATTATATCATTTGTCAGGGGAAACATTCTCTTATTTTTCTAAGGTCAGAAGAGGTCCTTAGATAGAGGATCATATTTCTCAAGTTTATGTGCATTATTTGCTTAAAATAATCATGGATATTAGCATGTTGATTAGAAAATTCCAAGAAAATTTTGGAAGGTTTGTGATGACCAGAGAACCTTTTGGAAATAATTTCTTGGGTCAAGTCATGTAAAATTACTTTATTTTTGTAAACTCTAAATCAATAATGAAATTAATTTTGAAAGATATAAATATTTAAATGACTTGATTTTTGGTCTCCACTATTATTTATGATCCCGAGAACTCGCCATAAAAATTTCAAAATATTAAGTTGATAACTTAAGTTGATTTTTAAAGAAAACATCACTTTTGGCATTTAAATGATTTTTAAAAATTTAAATATAACTAAAAAATTAATAAAAACATATTTTTTGATTTTTCTGTGATCAGAGGTATTTTCTAAAAGTAAAATGATATTTAAAATAAAAACTTCATTTTTAGCCTATTTATAAAAATTTAAAATAATTAAAAATTCATAAAAATCACAAAAATAATGAAACCCATGAAAATGTTCTAAATTGCTTTCTAATCACTTAAGAACATTTATAATATTTTTCTTGATTTTCTAAATAAAGAAACAGAATTTCAAAGTTTAAAAAAGAATTTTTAAAGGCTAAAAATGAGTTTTCACTAAAATAATTCCAATAAATCAAATAAAATTTAGAAAAATATAAAATCTTCTTTTGTGAGTTCTTTTATCTCAGGGAAACTTTTTAAAAATACAAAACATAATTTTCCCCATTTGAAATATTTTATATTTAATAAATATCTGAGAAAATAAATTAATTCCTAAAATTCAACTAAAATTCAAAAAATCATGAAATTTGGTCCAAAGGCCTCTTTGGTCAAAGTAAGCCTCCAGTAAAAATTTCAAGATAGTGAGAATCACCTTGGTGAAGTTAGGAATTTTCTTTGGAAAAACCTATTTTTGTATGAAAATAGTTATATGAATTAAATTAAATTTTGAAAAAGCACATTTTCACCCATGATGTCTTAACTGACCCATGAATAAGGTAGTAAATTTTGAAAAATCACATTTTCTCCTCTGATGTCTTAATCGACCCATGAATGAGGTAGGAGAAAATTAAAAATCACATTTTCTCCTCTGATGTCTCAATTGACCCATGAATGAGGTAGGATAAAAAATAAAATTAAATTTTTAAAAATCATATTTTCTCCTCTGATGTTTCAATTGACCCATGAATGAGGTAGGATAAAAATTTCAAAGTATTGAATTGAATTTGACAAATTATGAAGTGTTAGAGCCTTAGGGGCAAATGTGTAATTTTGGACATTTTGCCTTCATTAACATTTTGACTTAATTCAAGGAGGGAAATGGGCAACCTCTGATCATAATCAATTTATTTGATGTTTGAAACACAAGGGGTTGATTGGTAGAAACCAACCTCACTTTCTTAATTGAAAAAGATAGACTAATAAATTTTTAAATTATTAAAATTTGGGAGTTTATTAAAATAAAATGAACCTAGAACTTAGGGGTATAACTTTCGAAGTCAATCATTAATCAATTTAATACCCCTATTTTGATTTTCTTGAAGATTTGCTCAACTTAATATATTTTTCTTAACAAAATCATCCTTAATTAAATTCTTAAGGACCCACCTAGATATGACATAGGGTTAGGAAAACTACCAAAACCTTACTTTTTTCCTCTATTTAAATTCCCTGACATGCATTTTAAGTTTCAGGTGGTGGAACGAGAAGACTCGCCAGGTACGCTTTTACAATTTTCAGCATTGTCTTCTTGTACTTTTATGTTATACTTTTGTGCTTATACAAATTTGCATGGAAAACCAAAACCAAAACAAAAACCAAAATCAAAACCAAAACTAAAACTAAAATCATTCAAGATAAAAATCACCGCCACAACATTCAAAATATAAAACAACTCAAAATTTAATCACAAAAATCACATAAAACAACAATTACAACTAAATTAAGATGTCTCTATCAGATCATTTCAGTTTAATAAATTCATTTGGACTAAGTGAATGCAATAGAAAATAGTGGTGCCGGAACATGGGAACCGTATGATCCTAATCGGTATCGATCTAATCAACTTTAATATGCCTCCATAAAATTTAAAGATCTTCAACCATAAGGCCACCTGATTTAACATCATAACTTAAAACACTAGAAAACTCAAAGTCATCGCGATGAGGAGCTTGGAGCTAGCATGGTGGGCAGCACAACCATCATCAATAACAAAACCTGTCTTCACCAGCTAAACCATCTTCCTTCCTTAGACTTAAACAACAAAGCCATACGACTTTGAGGTTACTTGTTTATGCAACGTAAATCCTCACCTTATCTTTAGGCTTTTGTATAACCCTGTTATACAATATAAGCCCTAACTCATCTTAGGATTCCGAGGTTGTCGTTTATCACGACCTAAATTCTCACATCTTCCAGGCTATTTGTGTGTCGTTTCACACGAATGTAAGCCCTAACAAATAAAATTGGCAAAATGAAACAATTAAATTTTTCTCCTCAAAACTGAAAGCCAAACATGAGGATAGCTTGGGACGTCATCGGAGTTCCCCTCTGGATCCATGACATCCCCTAGTTCTTCCTCCATTGGATTTTACAATAAAATGTTCTAAATTTGAACGAATCCCCTTTCACACCTCTTTATCCAATCTCATTGAAAATTCCTACCCTTTGAAATTCTTTGAAGATAATATTTCCTGATTTTTATCAAGAGTCTTCTTAAGTGACTTTTGTCATTTATATGTAATTAACTATAGGGGCTTGCCCTTATAGGAAGCATGTCTGAACCCAACTTAATATAAAACCTATTTAATTATTTATATTAAATTAGGGAACTTGTTGGAAAATATAAAGGTTTTGCAGACCAAACAGATGTCATATATTCCTTATTTTATTTGATAGAGCCTCATCCTTAGGTCTTATGTTCATCCTTCGTGATAGATACAGAGTTTGAGGTACAGTGCTCTTTCATTTAAACTATGAAAAATATGGGGTTAGTTTGATGTCATATTTTTCTAAAACTAAATTTATATGTAAATTAAAATGTCCTTCCGAGGCGGGAAACGGGATTTCAATTTCGGTGACCAACAGCTTCTTACGGGCAACTCCTCCAACCAGAAAAAGAGCCTATATATATATATTATTTCTAACCTAATTTAAGGACCTACAATTTCTAGCAACTACACTGTGCAATTATTCCTCGTTCCTTCAATGATTAGATGATTTTGCTTTCATAAATTTGTAGTAAGTCTATGCCCCCTCATAGACAAATCTACCATTCTTTCGTTGGCATGTCTCACTCATTATTGTATTATGCAGGTGTAGTCAACTATCTTGGATTCTAGAGCAACTGTTTATAAACCCTTTAACAGAGAGGTTTTAGGATCCTTCCACCTCTCAAGAATGAGGTGGACCCCCAATAGGTGTTAGCCTAGGAGCAGATCTATCGAAGCGAGTTCGGTGTGAAATCTACCCTTCCTCGTTGGTTTAGATTCAATCCTTTGCTTCTCCTTCTCTTTCCTCGTGTGGCTTGTTTGTTTACAACAAATTATCATAGTTTTCTAATCTTAAAGTTTCAACCTTTCTCAAATCTCTTCCTCTAATAATAAGAAATTATTTAAAGCCTGATAAATATGAATACTCTAAAAACATGAATAAATAAAATTTGGTTCAGAAAATTTCATACTTCAACCTAGAGATGTTGTAAGGAAAGGAAGCATAAAATGAGACTTATGTTTTGATTCCTCTCTGTAGAAAGAATGTCTACACCAAAGTTAATTTTTTTCGTTACCTCTCGGGATGGACTTGGTCGTCAAAAAAAGTGAGTTGCCTAACAGAACATTCATCCACCTCAAACAAGAGTTTAACAATAATGAGATTAATTTCAAAGATGTTACTATTGCCATTTTGAGGACTAGGACACCTGAGACTGTTGAGCCAATAGTAGAGTTCAAGTTAAAGTCGACCCAAGAGTTCTCGCCCTTAAAGAGAGTTTCAGTTGAGAAGAATTCTTCCATTTTTGTGAAGTTTATTAGATCCACGGGAAGTACCCCCAAGACGACTGTTTCTACCCCCGCCGGTCTAGTTGTCACTGCAACTATCACTATTCATACCTCATTCAAAGGAAAGGGTGTTCAATTGAATGATGAACATGCAATCGCGGGTGGTTCGACTTTCCCTACAACACCTTCTGTGATTGAAGTAGGGTCTAGCTTGAGGTCCACAACTCTGACCAGAGCACAAAGAAGAACAAGAAGGTTGTTAAGATGAAGAAGATGAAAGTTTCTGAGGATTTTGCCCTTATAGAAGTTGTAAAGGATAAGTTTGGATCACCTTAAACTTCACCGCTGTTGGGAGGAAGCAGGTTCCACCCACTGTCTACTGCCTAGAATGAGGAAAACACTAAAAGAATTGCTACTACGTGATCCCGACTTTTTTTTAGATGTAAAATGTTATGTATGCAATTATATGCTTAATTTCTTTAATAGTGATTCCTATTTTACAAAAAAGCCAAAAACATGATCCAAAGCAAAAGTTAGGTAAAATTTTCACTATAAAGCAAATAAGAATACAATTGTAATATTTAAATATGGTATACTACGCAAGTATGTGTATCGTTATCAAGTAATATAAGACTTTTTGAATAAGCTTCTAATATTGAACCCACAGAGAAACTGACAATATGTAATTTATAAAGCTAGAAAGTTTAGATAACAAAAATCTACTTAGTAAAATATTCTTACTTATACTTAAGGAGTTATAATAGGAATGAAAATTTGATTCTTTTTTGTAATTTTTGATATTTGAAAATAAACTAAGCAACTAAATATTTTCAAGATGAAAGCAATATAAGAAAAATATCTTTTTCCTTAGCTTGAATCAGTAATAAGTATAGAAATTTTGTTGATCAAGTATTTTAAATGTGTTATGCCAACTAGAAGCAATAGTATTCCTTACCCTTACTAGAGATGTTATAAAGAACATTGACTAATCTATAGTTTTAATAGTCTTGAAGACCGGTTAGGTAGGAAGATATTATCTCTCACTCTAGAGTTTCATTTCCTCCCTCCACCTGGGTGTTAACATATCGTATCAAAACCTAAAAATATAAATCAAATTGGGTGCTTTGGTTTGTAAAGCTAAAGTACTCTAATTCTATACCCTTGAAAAGTTTATTTCCATATTTGTTTGCACTGAACCCCATGAACTACATTCTCATCCATGAAATGAATATGTGATTCTAAAAATTTATTGACTGAGACAATATCATCAGGGATCTTACGTGTTCTCACAAAAGGTATTAACATCTTAATTGGCCAAATCAAGAAGTAAGTGAAGTACAAGGTTTCAAATCAGCACAACTTCTTCCAACATTGAAGTCTAATACTTCTCACAACAGCCTTTTAATACTTAATCACTTATCATTTTAAGCAAAAAGATAAAGAAAACTACTGATAATCCATGGAGAAAACCCAACCACTCATCAGTTTAAAAGTAGAAATCATGCACACAATCAAGAATCTAAATTCAAATCAAATGTAGTCACAAAGATAAACACTTATCTCAATTGCTCTCCATCAAATGTCTTGAAGTTGCTTTGAATTCTCTTTCTTCACTCACATTACAAAGTAACACTTAAAATAAAAAAAAGTGGCAAGTGGCGGTGCCGGTGATCGGAGGTGGCGGTGGTTACTAAGATGAATGGTGACTATGGAAGTTAAATGGCTGGCCTGTCTTCTTTGGTGATCCAAGTCTTTCATTAAGAAATTCAAAAATGTGCCTTGGTTTCTATTCAAAATGTATCTCCATTCAATGAATCTTCTAAAAGTTCCTCCTTTAAAATACCAATTGAATGAATTTTCGTCTCAATGGACTATTTCCCACATTTTTACGAAGGGTTGCTTCAAACACCTCTTCAAAAATTCTTTCAAATTTAATAAATCATCAAATAACTACATTTGGTGCTTAAGCGTGAGGTACCTGGTGCTAAGGTGTGATTCTCTCTAAAAAACTGGTGCATAGGCGTCTGTCTTGGGCACTTAAGCGCCCCAGTTCATTTTTGCACTTTCATCATTTTTGCTCCAAATTTGATCATTCTTCACTTCTTTTAGCACTTTTCATCCATTTGATTATATTTGAAAAATACACAAATAGCTTTCATTAAAGTGCAATATCTTCAAAATAAGTATAAAAATGTGTATTAAAATACTATATGTTTTAAGTGTAACAAAATCCCCCAAACTTAAAATGTTACTTATCTTCAAGCTTTTAAAAATTAAATAAGTAGATGATGTATTAAGTTTCTGTAGGAGTTACTAAAATTTTGATGCAGAAATATTTTAGTCTAATTTAAAAAGAAATTAGTAAATGAGACCAACTTAAAGTTTAGAAATTTTTAATGTTAAGACATGAAAATATGAGTATTTATCTAGTTCAGAAATATTGTAAATTCTCCAAATATAGAGTTTAGGCATTCTTTAATCTCGACTTAAAAATTTTTATTAAGTTCAATTTTTCCTACCATATTGTATCTATAATCTTAAGAGTTTATCAAGTCTTATACTTTAGAAAGATCAAATGTGGAACCAATTTTTGATTAGGCACTAATCCTCAAGCTTCTCCTCCCTTAATTCAAATTTTTTCTCTCTTCATTTTCTTCTTCTTTTTCTTTCTTTTTTTTTTTCTTTTTCTCTTTTTCATGCAAGGATTACTATATTTGGATAGGCCTTTAATGATTTTGAACTCCACTCTTCCTTTCCTAAAGCAATGAGATGATATATTTCCCTTAAAAACATAATAATAGTTCTTGAAAATAACTTTGAATAAAAGAAATTTAAGTTTTTAAAATAAAATTCTAAATCTTCTAAATTTTTCAAAAATACAGTCTTTCCTACTAAAGATAGTTATACAATATTTATCAGTTCCACACTATAAAAATATTAAATTGAAGTTTTTTTCATTACTATAAATTTAAACTAAATTGTCTTACTCATATTTATAATCAAAGTTTTATTTGCCTAATATAACTTTATATATATGATCATTTTTCTTGAAATCAAAATGAATTTTTTTTGAAATACATTTGAGAACAAATAAATTTCAAGTTTTTAGAAATTTTTTCATCCCCCCTTAAACTTAAATTTTTAATAAAATAAAACATTTTAGCATCATATATAAATATCGACAGGAATAAAAACTACAAATAACATACTTGCAAAAATTTTTATATCTTAAATATCCAAGTACAAAACTTAAAAAGAAGAGTAAAAATTAAATTGATCAAATTTTAATTTACTTAACATATAGAGATTCGTTCGACTTCTATGCAGTGGAGTATAACATAAAAGCAAACAAGCACATTAGCAAACATACATGACTACAAAATAAAGAAAAATAACTAGTAGTAAATTAAAAATTTTAAACAATGCAGCTTTTAAGTAAAGTTAGCTATATTCTAAACCTTCCTAATATCTAAAATTAAGTTCAGCACAAGCTAACTAACTACAATAAATAACACAATTAACACAATTACAATCACACATACATAATAACGACTTACAGAAACACAAATACATCACAATATTGTCTACTAAAAAAAGGACAAAAAAACTAACAGTCTCAACAATCACAACTAAAAACATAACAAAAAGTACAAAATAACTGCACCATCCACAATTCACAACAACCAACAAACTAAAAATCCAACAAAACTATAGATCCAATCTAATTATCCTCATCCTCTGCATCACTCTCATCATTATGCCATGTAGCTGCAAGATTATATGATGGATATCTAGGATATTGAGGAAATACCACATTCTTATTACCTCTCTTAAGGTTCTCCATAGCTTAGTTGTATTCCTCCTCATAATCACTATGTCTCCTCATGTATCCATCCATGGTCTCTGCAAAATTTTCTAAGTTTAACACCTTTTCCGCAGTGTAGTTGACATTGTCTAAAATCCTATGTAATAGCTATGACTGTGAATCAAATCCAAAAGTCTAACCCTGTGATGTAGAAGTATGTGAAGTAGAAGCTCGTGATGTCAAACAAATAGAACTACTAGAAAATACTCCTCTCCAACCAAAAATAGAATGATGTGAAAAATATTTCACATTCACACAAGTAATAGGCTAAAGAGGTTGCAAGATCACCTCCCAATTGTCAAATATAACTTCAGTCTGCTCACATAAAGAAAAGATCAAGGATGCAAATCCGAAACCTGCAGTAGTAGTAGTGATGACAAAACTGATAATAACTCCATATATCAAAGCTACAATGTTGATGGGCTTGAACTGTTTGATGAAATAGTTCAAAGTTGCTCGATCACGAGTCACTTCACTAAGATTATTGGTAGAAATAAAATAGTGCCATGACGTTGTAGTGGCATCCAACTTTGAAGTAGAAAAGCTAACTCTCCTTTCATTTGTAATTTTCTAAGGTCCTCTTCCAACATTCATAAATGAAATAATCTAGTCTAGCTCATCCTCAGTAGAACTATAATTTCAATAAAAACAAAAATTTCTTTGGGGTAAATGATAAAATTGATTTATTACCTCAAGTGAAAAAAGCACTGTCTTTCCCCTTACCATGACTCCTTCAGCTTCAGTGACGTTCGCATAGATTTTTTGCACAACAGAAATCACTGCAACAGCAAAAAAATAATAGAACCGCTCCCACTGGCGATGAATAATCAAATCTTTAATAGCTCCTCCCAGAATTTTACAACACGTCTTAAGAATCAATTTGATTCAGGCGCTAGTGCATAAATTTTAATTTGTTTGATTTAAGTGAAATGCACTCCTAGCCTAAGTCAACCAACCCTACATGGTCTCATAACTCTTTAATAACTATTTTATTCCCTCTCAATTTTCCTCTTACTCAAGATTCACTAATCTAAACTAAAATAATTCAATGCAAAATAACACAAATTTTCCCACAAACAAATACTTATATTCATTCATGAATGATTACAACATTTTTAATATATCAATTCTCAATCCAAATAGTCTTTGGTGAGTAAATTCCTTAACACAATCACGAGACAATCTTATATTAATAACAAACTAAACACACATAACATTAATAATCAAAGACTAAACACACAAACATTATAACACAATCTTAATTCCATTCTCCATTCGGTGGAACTAATCCTGACCTATCATTTGTCTCTTCTTCAGCATTTGGAATGTAAATTTTAAAGTACGCACAATGGTTAATAACTCTGGTTGAATCTTCTTCAATCCATTTATTCTTCAAATACATTATCGTGTCCACTTCTTCTAAAAAATTGTTATGACTAAACTGTATCTTAAGTTTCCATTCCATATAATCCATATGTGTCTTAACTTCCATCACTTTTACTTTAATTGAAGCCACGACAGTCTCAGTTTTATTGATTTTCTCCACTATTCCTTTGGTACTAACGGCTAGGAAACCATTGTATAATTCTTGCACGCTTCAACTAACAAACTTATTTCTCATTACTTCCTCCTCTTCTTTAAATCACTCTCCTAGGATGACATTATTCCAAAACTGTCACTTTTTCACTTAGAATTTAGAGTTAAATGGAAGTGTGGTCAGACTTCTCCTCATGCTCTTATATTTATAGGCTCTAACTCCTTCTATAACTCATAAGCACATTTTAAAATTGTCTCCCATGTTAGAGAAAGTCTCAGTTAAAACTTCTAAAAACCAAAATTCACACATGCTTTTTTATCTTTTGCGCTTAAACACCGGATATTGGTGCTTAAGCGCCAGTACTCAATTTAGCACAAGTCAACTTAATGTTCAAATACGTGTTCTAACATGTCTAAGTCATCTTCTAAAGTCTTAGAATAATAAATAAATCATTATATATTCAAAATACTACGAGAAGTTTCTAAATCACACACAACAACATAACAATGAAAAAAAACACACAAATAACTATGTGTTGCCTCCCACAGAGTGCTTGGTTTGACGTCATCAACCTGACGTAACAAGTGGTTATTCTGGTTTACCCAAGATCATAAAATCATTTAATATAAGTTGGTCACCTAAAAAGTAGTATTCAGCCTGTGACCATTCACTCTAAATATTTATCAGTTTTAGGATCTTTGATATCCACAACTTCATAAGGATAAACTATCATCACAACAAATGGGCCCATCCACCTAGACCTAAGTTTGCTTGGAAATAATCTTAACCTTGCATTATAAAGCAAAGCTGAAAATTTTTAGTCAGAATCCTCCAATTCTGCCACATTTTCATCTTTTCTTTGTAAATCTTGGGACTTTCATAAGATTCATTTCTTATCTCTTCAAGCTCATTTAAGTACAATAATCTTTTCTCACAAGGATCATTTAAATTATAATTAAATTCCTCAATAGCCCAGTATGCTTTATGCTCAAATTCAACTGGTAAGTGCACGCTTTCCCAAATATTATCCTATATGGGGACATTCCTATTAGAGTCCTGTATGCAGTCCTATAAGTTTAGAAGATTTCCTAACATCTCTAACTCTTACTCTTTAGGACAACCAAACAAGATTTATGTTTATAGGTTTTTCTGGAAACCTCCTGGTTACCACACAGTCAAGGTAAATACTGATGGAAGCTTTAATAAGTTAGAAGCAGTTGTTGGGGGTGTCGACAAAAATCACTTAGGGAAATGCTTATTATACTTCCACATCCCCATTGTGGTTGCTGGTGCTGTTGAAACCAAATTAGTGGCTATCTATTGGGCTTTATAAATTGCCAAAATGTCTAGCTAGTACAACTTATGGTTAGAAGTGGATTCTACTGCTGTAATCAAGACACTGAAGGATGAGGAGCTCACACCCTGGCACCTTACTTATTGGACCAAAAAGATTAAAGAAATATCTTCACAGTTAAATGTGAAATATACTTTTATCTATAGAGAGGGAAACTAGCCTGCAAATTGGCTTGCCAGACAAGGTTACAACTTAAAGGAGTTCTCTGTTGCTGTTTCCCCTCCCCACCCCCTTCAGTTTTTACTGCAGGCTAACAGGATTGAGGTCCCACATTTCAGAATTGTTAACCAAGATCTTAAGTGACTGTTTTTTCCTCTGCTATGGTTTTCCTTTCCCCCTCTTTATCTTCAGATTTTGCACTCCATGTTAGCTGAGGTTTTATTTCTTGGCAAACTATTGTTTGTGTAGCTTTTTTGGGAGGACTGATGATTCCTGTATTGAATCAAAA